>VYZS01085647.1:4767-93141 GCA_013400695.1 Neodrepanis coruscans | reverse complement strand
ATTTTATTTGAAGCTTTCTGAGCCCTCTACACTGTAACTTGGCTTCATATCCAGAAAATCATGTTCTTTTGTTTATAGAAAAACCATTTCATTTTTTAACAAGAAAATAGAAATATTTTTTAATATATATTTGTTCTATTTTAAATTATTTTGACTGGAGCCAAGTGTTTTGGACTCAGACTTAATGTTCTTGTTAAGAAGCTATATAAAGCATGTAGTTAAGCTAATTTTCAATACGGTGATATACTTATGACATACTTAGATCATTTTTTCTGTGTTTGTTTTCAATGTTAATGTTGCAGATACAAGTCATTAAGTATGGAAATTCTATGGTTACTGTACAGGAGTAAACTGTAGAAGCAGATCAGTGACCTTATTGCATAAGAAATGTACTAAGAAACTAGAGTTGAAATCTCAGTAGTGTAAAAGGAAATTGTAGGTTTTTTTCAAAATCTGATGTGTTAGAAAATATCTTGGGTAATCAAGACTACTTTATTATCTTTCCTTGCCTATTTTTTGTCATATATAATTCTATCCAGATACTGTGGGAGGGAATCTTTCTGATTTTGTCTGCAAAAAAAATCTTTATAGCAGGTTATTGAGGTATCCATATATTATGTTCCACAAGGACAAAGTTAGAAAAATACAGTTATCTTACAAACACATGTTTTGCCTTTTGCAAGGGAAAGACACTGGTTTTTTGAGTAGGGCAAGCAAGGAGAAGGCTCCAGTTCAGAGTGCATGTGGTTTGCAGATCATTTTAGCAAACAAACCCATTACAAGGTTTGCTACTAGTATTAACTATAGTTATAGTTGTGTGGAATTAATTAATTAAAAATTGTTCTCAGATGAACCATGTCTGTGACCTTTTTTGCACTTTGCCTTTACTCTGCTTGAACCCCTGGTAAGTAGAAGCACCTCCTATATAAGCAAAGCTGCTCTGACTCATGATAAACTCTCATGAGAGTGATGCTTTAAAACTGCAGGTCTAGACTAAGAGGTTTGTTCTCTGGGCATTCAGATACTTCTGATGATGGAAGCAGTGCTTCCCTGTAGGTTAGCCTGCAGTGTAACCTGTCTTTCCCAGGTGGGATGGACACAGACCTTCCAACTGCACTTGTGATGTAAGAGGAATGGAAGTGTAGAGAAGAGCATATATTCAGCTAGTGAGACAGTTCAGGGAGGGGAGGTGACAGAGAGCGAGAAAGGTGAGGGATTCAGCCTTGATGTAATTTTTTTTCCAGACAATTAGACATATCAGTCTCAAGAGGAAGCTTTTTAAAACAAAATCAAAAGGGGTAGATTAACTTCTTAGCAAGCTGCCAATCCCTTATAACAAATCTGTAGACCAAGACTGCAAATTCTGCAGTTGAGACAAAGATTGTTTTCCCTCCTCCTAGTTCCAATATAATGTGCCCTGTATTTTTTACCAGAAAAATCTGGGTGATAGAACATGCAATTTTACTTTGCCAGCCTGTAATAAACAGTTTGTTTGACTGTACTGCATGTTTGACTCTACCAAACCAGTACTATGACTAGTACTAAAATGACCTGCTTTACTGTTGTGATGCAGGCACTGTTGTTCTTGTAAGTTTTCATTTCTGTGGGTAACAGAAATGGCAATTGCTTATGATTTTGGGGTACAGTAGGGTTACAGAAATTCTATTCTTATCATTTGCTTTTGATACTGAGTTAGTGTAGGATGTTTCATGAGCAGGCTGCCCTTCTGAAGCTGCTTAGTCCCTACCATTGCCCTAGGATTCCTCTCCTAAAAGTCATAGATAGTTGACTGCAACCATTGTTGAGATTTGAATTTTGTATGGCAATCACGTCCTCTTTCTTTCTTATCTTTCTGAGTTTTGCCTGTGTTCTTCTGATTTTGATTTTTTTTTATTTTACAAGCAGTGTTAGTATTAGTTAATATTCCACCTCTGCAATAGTAAAAATGTTTCAGAAAAGGACTACAGTTGAACCCAATGATCTTAGAAGTCTTTTCCGTCCCTGACGATTCTATGATATTCACTGATATGAATTAAGAAACCAATTAAAATAAAATTACAGCAAAGGACTCGGTAGAGAATTGCTACCAGCTAATGTTGTACTCCAGAGTCCAGTGGTGAATACTGTGACTGCTAACACTTAATTCCTAATATCAACTATCTAATAAAGAGTTATTTGTGGAGGGTAGGGGGGGATTAGCTGTTTTTCATCACCGAAGTAACTACTGAAGCCAAGAACTACACAACAACCAATATGAAACCAGAGACTGCCACAGAGACTATTATATGGTGTTTTCATAGGTATCTGCAGCCTTTTTGTTCTTCCTGCCTGGAGGGAATCATGCAATCCATACGTTAGAGGGGGAGATCCTGCATTGCTGATAGTCTCACAGAGTGTTTGACATTTTTGTGTAATCATGGGTAATCTGTTTTGACATTGACAGGAAGTTTTCTTTTTCACTTTGTTTGTGTCTCTGAAAGAGTGAAAATCCTGCAACAGCAACATTTTCTTGATTTCAGTAGCAATAAAGGGAACTTCCAAATCATTGCAAATTAATATGCTGTGGAACATCTCTGTAGACTATCTCTAGAACTGCTTTTATGGCTGTGGCAGTTCTGACTGTTTTAATTATGTGATTCAGTGAGATGCAGCCACATTCCCTCCTGTGCTTACATCCTATCCTCACAGTTACAGAGAGGGTCAACAGGAGGGAGATCACTGCTGTCTTCTTACATACCTCATTCACATATCAGATGCTCAAAGCTTTCCTCTAACCAATGTGGAAATGGGCCTTTAATAGGCACTGATTTTGGAGAGCTGTAATTTCAACATTCAAGGAATACTTGCCAAGATTTGCTAATAATTTAAATTTGCTGTTGTATTTAATGTTTGGGTTTTTTTATGTCTGCAAATGCAGTCTGGGGTCCAGAGTGCAGATCTTGGCTCAAAACTGCTACCCTGAGGGGGACCTTATCATCTAGATTGGGAGGCTGTAGGAGGACAGACCTTGTTGGTGCATCCCTCCTGTTGCTACTGTTGTGTTAAAGGATCTTCTTCCCTCAGTGGACTCAGAGTTCAAGGAATGTCTGGAAGATGTTCTTAGTTCTAAGTTTTAGCTTTAGGTAGTCCTGTGAGGAGCAGGGATTTGGACTTGATGATCCTTATGGGTCCTTTTCAGCTGGAGATGTTCTGTGATTCTATGAGTTTGACCCTCAAAGCAGTGAATGATGATCCTTCCCACTGATGCCATTAGAAGACCATCTAATCTGCCCTTGAAGTGCTTTAATGATTACACACCACAATTTTTACAAGATTTTTTTTTCCATGGGTAGCCTACATGTATATCTTCCTATTCCAACATTAGCCTAAAGAATATGTTTCTCTTCCTCCCACCTTCTCCTCACACATGACCACACAAAGCTGTGGCTACTCTTAGCTGGCATTTGGACCCTAAGCATTTTTGGACAGTTTTAAATAAGAAAATCTCTTTCTTTTCCTAACTAGTTTGGTAGAACTTCCATTCCTTCAACCCAGCACTCTCCTTACTCTGCAAATCTAGAGACTACAGTAACCAGTTGCCTTCTTTCCACTTAATGAACTTAACTCCTGCTTTCTTGTTTCTTTCTATGCCATCTGTTATTTTGATAATGACATCTCTCCTCAAGATGTTTTAAAAACGAAAAAGGTGAGAAGCCTTATACTACTTCTTTTGTTGGGCTGATGTGTTTCTTAAAGAGTAATTACTATCCTTAAGAGTTTACTACAATACAAATCTAAAGTACTCATTTTGCTGCAGGGTCTTCCTGAATGCATTTGGCATCCTCAGAAATAATCCCTGTGTGCAGAAGTGGAAACATTAACACTGTCTTACAAAAAAATATTTTGGAAGTCTGTTAGGTTTATTTCAGTGCAAAAGCCATGCATGATGGGATAACCTCAGCTACCAAACTCCCTCCTGTCCGCTCACATACCCTCTTAGTGGGATGGAAGTGGAGACAAAATAGGAAGCATAGATAGAAGAACGCACATGGGACAGGATAAGGCCAGGGAGATCACTTACGAATTACTGCTACAGGCAAAACAGACTCAGCTTGGCTAAAATAAATCCATTGCCAATTAAAATAAATATTTAATTCCTGAGTCAGGTAGTGACAAACATTAAGCCAATACCTGTAACAGGCAAAAGACACACTTCTTCATGATGCAAAGAGAATAATTTTATTGTGATAACAGCATTATTCTTATACTTTCTAATAATTTACATGTTTAACTGTTTATTCCTGCTCTGGTAACTACATCTTTAGCAGTAGGTTCTTTAAGACCAAATCTTTAACCAATCATATGAGGGTCTGTTGTCCATGAACCATCCACAAGCCTTTTCCTCCAATGGTATTCCTGGTCATGCTGTGTTCATGCAGTAGACAAATTTAGTGTGCTCCATTTTTCTGTTCTTAGTGAAGGCTCCCGTCCATATGTGGATTTCCTTTTCCTGTTTCCTTGTCACATGCACAAGCTTCCAACAGCTAAGTGTATTTTGTTAGTTCAACTTATTGTATATTGCTACAAACACCTTTCCTTCCACTATGCTCAAGTTCACTCTTGCACTTCAGACTCCTCTCTTCCTGCCTGTGTTACCACTGTAGACACACACAGTCCTTTCAGCAAGGCAATGAAGGACTCAGGGGTGTATATGATCAGTGTGTAGTGGTTTCTCTCTGCCATTCCTTTCTTCCCACATCTTTCTTCTGATCCAGTGGGGTCTCTCCATAGGCAGCATGTGGACAGCTTCCTTCAGCAATGTCCGAATATTCTAGTGTGAGGTCCTCACTCTGTGGAGCACCTCCTCCTACTCCTTCTCTTTGTATATGCATTTGTGTATGCATTGCTGTTTCCCACCTTTTTTTACTTCTCTGCCAGTTCAGTGTTTTTTTCCCTTCCTTAAAAACATTATGATTGAGTCACCACCAGCCTCACAGCTGTGGCCGGGGATGGGTCCACTAGAGCCATATGGAAATGGCTGTGTCTGCCATGAGGCAGCCCTCCCACCAAGGGCACCCCTGTAGCTTCCCTGCTACCAGCCCTCTCTCATTTATACTCAACACAATACATTCCTTTAACATCCAAAGATCTGCCTCAATATGAATCTCCATGAGTAAAAAAGAAGGAGTATTAAAAAGATACCAGTGCAGTAGAGGGAGACTTCTGGGTTAAGCAGCATTTCTACTGGGGTCTTCACCCAATAAATAATGTTTCTGCCCATCTCTCTGTAGTCTACTACCTGCAAACTAAAAATTGTGGGCTTCCTACTTAAGACGTTCTGCATACAAGAATGATGTATTATATGCTTTTACTGTATTATTATTATTATCATCATTATCATCATTATCATCATTATCATTATTATTATAGCATTATTGCACTTACTTAACTTTCTTTCTTCTGTAGAATATGTTTCATGTGAAAAATATTGCTCAGCTAGACCCATCAGAGAGCTTTAATTTATAAAGTGTTTTCTTAGGGTCTTTTTTATAAGTTCTCAAACCAGATTTGCACAGCTGTGTTTCAGACATAATGGAGCAACCAGACCATCGCTTTTGTGCAGTGTCTCATTCTGAATTCTCATGTCTGGCCTTACCAGAGTTTTTTCCTTGTATTCTAAATGACTCAATAACATCAACAAAATCTGCCCTGGTAGCTCTGTAACAGATCATATACCAACAGAAGAATGTTTGCTGTCTTTCAGGTGGATAAGACCCAACTCTGAGCCCCAAAGCAAGAGTTCAAAACCAACATGAGAAAGCTGTAGTTTATTAAATTAAGAAATACAGGACCAAAAGGCCAAAATTATATCCCTTGCTAGTAGGTAAGCAGTCTTGACTGGATGACCTTGTGAAGTACTTACTCTGCCCAGTGAAATGTGAGGAGTATTTCAAGCAGAAAGAACTTGGAAACAGAAGGAAGATGACTAACACTAGTATTTTAGTTGGGGTGAATTGTGCTTGGAGGTGACTTAATTCCATTCTGACTGAATGGTGTCTTTGGTGACCACTTAGCTTGGACAATGCTGCTGAAAACCTGAAATGAGTTTGGGCACCACAGTGAGCAATAGATGATGATGAGAAGGATGTGCCTACCATTATGCAAGGGCTCCAGAATTGCTGAGTTGCCATATTGGAATAGAAAATCATAAATTGACATTTTTGTGTGTGTTTGGGTGCTGCTGCTACTTGCATTGAAGTGATCTAGGTGAGTGCTTTTATTTAGGACTAGGCAGCCCCTTTCTTCCCCCTGGCATAAGAAGTGAAATGATGCTGGTAGGCAGCAGAAAAGAGTTCTCCCTGTTCAAAATGCCTGGAGAACCAGCAGATTGATCTCTTATCTCAGGCCTGTCAGGAGGGAATTAAACAAAAAGAGTAGATTGCTATAGTTCTTTCTCCTCCTTTTTCCATCAGAGAAGTGTATCATCAGATGTCACATGCCCATGTACATCTTACTACTTCTTTCTCTACCAGGAAGATTAATTTTGAAATATTTGGTCTGATGCTACTTTACCTGACGCTAAGGAAGAGAGTGCTTTCAGAATGTATATTCTAATTTTCCTTTATGCGATGATGCTTTAAAACACAAATCAAAAGGCAAAGAATCACGTGTGCAAAAGATGTTGCTACTGCAAATATTTTTTTAAACGAGTGTGTAGAATTCAGTCTGTTTGGAAAACTCATATTGCTTTTAAATCCAACACAGATGGGAATAAATAATCACCAGTTCATGTAGCTGCTGTAGATCACAAATCAGGTTTCAAAACCAAACTAAACTTTGCCTTTAAATGGACATCAGCAAATCTCCAAGGGCATTCTATTTATTATCTTCACACAGTTATTTAATGTTTTCTCTGGGATTTTTTTAACAGTCTGTATTCAAGTATCACAACTCTTGGTGCAGAACCTGGATTCACCTCTCCAGAGAAACTATGGAGACTTCCATGTGAAAGGTATTCTTATTGTATTGCCTTTTCAGTTAAAGTTACATTTTAGTTGTAAATTAGTATATTTTACTTAGTGAAGTTAAAATAGGAATATTTTAACTTTGGTCTGTACCATCTGCACCACAAACAGTGTTGTCAAAGAGTGATATCTCCCCTAGACACTGATGAATGAGGGAGATGGTCTCTCTGCAGCTAAGTGATGTCAGTAATGATGGAACAAGTGCAAGTGAGTGCAACAGAGATGCAAAAAAAAAAGTACATCTTAAAGGTATATGTTTTAAAATTAACTTTTATGTAGAGGAATGTTTTAGTATTGATCTGGATAGGCGATCTATTTTAACAGATTTCTTCAGATGTGGCCAAAAAAAGACCATTGACAAATCATGATATGAGTGGCTGAATTACACTAATAAATCTTGAAAAAAAAGAAATATTTTACAGTAACAGAATATTTCTTAATGCTTATTATTTTAACTTTGGTCTTTGGAAGCCATGGTGCAAAAATATGTCTTGCTGGCAGTAGGTTTCATTAGACAAGAACTGCCATAATTCCATGCTTGCTAAAACTTTCCAGCTTGTCAACAAAGATTTTTTGGGAGATGCTCTCAAATGCCCTGAGCCAGTTGCAGATATAAGATAAAATCAGATTGCTGAGATATGGATACTCAGCATGTTTAACATGTTTGAGGATTTCTGAGCAGTTTAACCTTTTCACTGCTATTATATATTAATTTCTTGTTCTTTACAGTTGTCCTCTCATCTCTCAAGCAAGTTGTTTCATCATAGAAGACTATCAACCACTGTATCTTTTCATAGTAACTTTCTTGACCTTACTTTGCCTAGAAACGCCTTCCATGAGTGCTCAATACACAGCATTCCCAGGGAAAGATGTGAGCCTGATTGATGTGTGGTTTTCCAGACCTTTTTTTTGCAGATGATCTTAGTATTAGACTTTTCCTACTTTTCCAGGATTCCCTGACCTGCATGATCTTTTTTTCTGCAATGGGGTCACACAACTCATTCAGATCCTTCACCCACAGCTCCTCAGTCCCATAAACTTGTAAACAATGAATTTCTGCAGATGATCTGTAACTCAGCTCTCCTCCACCTTTGAGAAGAATTGTATTTCTACATTTTTGGTTCTTCTAAACCTCCTAATAAATTGCACATTGTTAAAACGAACATCTCCTGTCACTGAATCTTCATATACAAATGTAGTTTTTAATTTTAACTTCCTTCTTTTTTTTTCTGATTATGATTATATAGTTCACTTGTTAAAAAGAGAAGACTTTGATGCCATTTGACACATCTACAATGCAGCTGCAAATAAAAATACTTCTTTTCTTTGACATAGAAGTCATTAAAATAGTTTTTGTAGAATAGTGAATCCAGGTTCTGCATCAGGAGCTTGTGATACCTGAATATGAACTACTAAAAAAATCCCAGAAGAAACACTAAATAACTATATGAAGATAATAAATAGAAAAGGCAAGTGGCCTTTATTTTCTGAAGCACTGTTTCTCACTCAAAGCCAAAACTCAAGAGTAAAAACAAAGCAGAAGACTCTGCCATGGGTGTTTGTGAGTTTTGAATACGTTGGGATGACAATGAGAGTTCAGTGCCATGGGCACCAAGGCAGACACTGGCGCAGGGAGTGCTTGTAGCTGCAGAGATGTGCTGCCTTCAGGAAAGGTGGGACCAGCTCTGAGGCTAACTCTTTCAGGCTAGGAGAAGGTTTTGCAGTTTTTTCAACAAACTCCCACTGAGGCAAAATACAACCCAGTGAATAGAGAAGGAAGAGGGAAAGGCTGATGTGGCCACGTGTAGCCTACTTGGTTTGCAAAGCAAAGGAATTTTAAGCAGAGGTGTTAGCTTGCAGGCCTGTTCTCAGGGAGAATTTCCCTCAATTTCAGTGCAAATTTTGCCAATATAAAGACCAGGACTGGTCCCATGGGAGGGTGGCACCTCACCGCACCAGTGCAGAAAAACGTGTTTAATTCAGGAAGAGTATACAAGCTCCAACGCTAAACTAACGACAAAGCTGATTTTGAAATGGTTTTAATGATAGTCAATCTGCATACCAATTGACTCATTTGCATATACAATAGCTTGGAATAATACCAGAGAAGTATGTAAAAAGTCTGCAATGCTGTATGACAATAGCTTCCAAGTATGCTGACCTTCGGCAAATGAAACAAATGAAAAGTACAGTACTCTTTTGATGAGGCATTAATGACGGATTAGGAGCGGATACAGCTGCATCACACCAGCACTTTGTCAGACACACTGTTTTCACTCCTTTTCCATAATTGCAACACAAACACTGTGTGAGGCAAGCAGCAAGCATAGCTGTAGCACATTTCTACTTTACAACTCACTAGTGGCAGGGAGCAGTGTGGTGTGGCCTGACTTCCCCCACTGGTCCCACACCAGCGGCAGCACCCATCAGGTGCTAGCTGCTCTCAGGACATCCCAGGACAGGGACAGCAGGTGAAGCAGGGATTGCAAGGGGCCCTGCCTGCCTCCACAGGAAGGACTCCTGAAATGCATCCCTGCCAGTCACAGCACCCCAGCGCAGGAGGGTAAAGAGAAGATAAGAATATGAAACCTTGAGGAAAAAAAAAAAGTGAATGGGAAGGACATGAACACTTGTGCAACTGCTTTGTCTCTAGGTTTCTGATGTTGCATCCCACAGCTGCAGAGAGCAGGGCTCACGGAAGAGTTTGTAGGCTGGACCACAGTCTTTCTAAGTGCAAGACAATCTTCCTGTGTTCAACCACCCCCATTCATTTCAAGAGATTCTAGTTATCTGAAATGGTGCTCAAATCAGTGGATGAACTACTTACGTTTTTGCTCTTACTTTGTTGTCTTCCCTTGGTATCCACCTTTGGAGTAGGGAGTCATAACATGTATCTATGAAAAATAAAGTATATATACATATATTTCTGTTTTGAGATCGCTATACCAAAGCTTAGGTATGAGTTGGATAAAACTGAAGTTGCTAAAATGCCAAGAGGCTTTCTGTTTTAATGAATTGACTTTGTGAGGTTCAGTTCAGACACAACATATCTGCTTCCTGACTCTTCCCACTGCCACATATCCAGGGTAATTCCCATGGAGCAACTGTTCTAGGGAAAATATTGCCCTTTCTTTTTNGTTCTAGGGAAAATATTGCCCTTTCTTTTTGCTTTTCTTTTGTTTGTTTGTTTGTTTGTTTGTTTGTTTGGGGTTTTTTTGGTTTGTTTCCTTCTTCAGATGCATCTGGTCTGTTTTTGTCCCAAGTATGCCCCTAGAGTACACCTTCCAGGTGAAGAACCATTACCCCTACTTTTCAGCTGAGTTAGTATTTGGTCCTTCTGATTATATGCCTCAAAGTCATTGTTTATCGAAGATTATTAGGGGTCTTCAGATGAGACTATTATTCTTATTACATTTCTATTACCACAATACCAAGGCTGAATGCTGCTTGCCCCAGCATCTTTGGTGGACTTGTGGTTCTGACATACTTTTGACAGAGCAAAGGTACTTGCCATTCCCTCTGAGGAGTCCTGACAAAGATTGCTGGGTGATGTGTTTTCAACACAGGTCATTTCAGTTATCTGCCTTGGAACATCATCACCAGGCTAATGATGGCACAAGTGCAAGTGAGTGCAACAGAGATGCAAGAAAAGAAAATATGTACATCTTAAAGGTATAAAGCACTTTGGAGGATGGATTCATAATCCAGAATGATTTTGATAAATTGAAGACATGACCTGATGTTGAAAAAAAAACCCAAAAAAATGTGACGTGCAAATCACTACATGTAAGAAGAAGAAATCCATGTACAGATGTGGAGAATTTCTTTCCAAGTGTCAACACCATAGATTCCTATGGAGACCAATAGCCTAATGGAGACCAGTCTGAACCATTGACTCAGTCCTCTTCCAGAATCACCTAGTTCTGGATTGCCTTAGAAGAAACATGAAATGGAACACTTGAGAAAATGCTGGTGAAGCTTGCAATGGAATCCCTTCAGTGGCTTTGCCCACTAGGGACTCAAGAAAGAGGTAAGCAAGGAAGACTGACGTGACAGTGGTCTTTCAGTACCTAGGAGGAGAGATGATTATCGTATCCTGTCCTGTGGGAAGTTGTCAAGCAGCTTAATTTGGCAGAAAAAGTTGGCAGCCTAATTGTAAAGACAAAATTCCTAAAATAATTTCGGCAGGCTGATTTTCTGGGGTCAGCTTGGCAAGCTGTGGCCTGCTGATGTTGACAGCTGAGTTGAATTCTGGAGTGGAGTAGGTCACTTGGTCCCAAACTCCTGCCTGCTGTTGGTTCATTTGTATAGGCTTTGGCCATACCTGAGCAATGTTCACCTGGAAGTCCAATACTGATCTGCAGCAGTTCATCAGAAATGGACTAGATGACTTGTTGAGGCCAACTTCGTCAAAAATGTTGATTTCCAGCTCAACACATCCTTCTCCCAGGTCTCAGTTACTGCACTAAATCAGAAGTCTATACATTTGTTTGTGCTTACCCTGATAAATATGAAGCTTGTTTCAGTCAGCATGCAGAACCTTTGAGAGAAATGTGAAGCTCAAAACAGTTCTCAGCTGAGCAAGTAGCAAAAGGTGAGCAAAATTTACATTTTCATTGAGTCCTGTAGGTATAAATATCTTATATTTGTGCCTGTCTATTTTAATAACAACAATAAAAAAGACCTTCCCAACCCAGTAAACTACAGCATCTACAATTCTGTTTAGATGAGCTTTCTGGCAGTGTTAGCTCTCAGTGAGCTGTTGTTGTTACTCTTGAGATGTGTGCTGGCTATGATATTACACCAATCAACTATTTTGATGCCTTCTACTTTTTTAGTGACCTTTTTTTTTTTATTACTTGCTTTTCAGTTCCAACATCATCTCTGTACAGACCCACAGTCTTGCACAAGAAGGCGGGAAGGCAAAATAAAATAGCAGCAGTATCTGTCATTTCTTGTAAGAATGAGTGTAAAGCTGGCTAATCTTTCTCCTTTGATAATTATCCTCATTCCTGCAGTGGTGGTAGAAGTTGACTAGAGTCAGGTTCAATTCCATTTTGCAGGCCACCAAAATATGCTAACTTCACTTGTGTATCTGCTAAGTTTTACCTTTCCTCCTACTTTTTTTTTTTTTTTTTTTCCCCCAGCTTTATCTGCAAGGGAACTTTGTCCAATACAGCTTTTTATCACACTAAGAGCTCTTTGATAAGAAGGTTGTAGAATGCTATCAGAATAATATTGAGTAATCCACCTTAAGAGAGTTAACAGTCTAGGAATGATGATCACTAGAAACAGTAGGGATGTAATTTCTGATTATGGCTCAGTTATGGGAGCAGTTTAAAAATACCTGGTTGTGAAACCCACTGGCATATTAGTGGATAGGTTGTCAATAAAGACCCTGCAAATTGCAAACTTCTACAAATTAAAAAAGTGAAAGGGAAAATCTAACCATTTTGAACGTTATTAGTAGGAAACTTAGACTTAGCAATATGTGTTATGAAGGCTGCTCCAAAACACCCTTTTCTGTCTTAGCAAATAGCCAATACCTGATGGTCTAGAAGAGTGCGGAGAAATCTTAAAGTACAATCTTCCCTGTATGACGGTGAATAAATCATGACCACAATTTTAAATGCCTCAACAACTGGAATATAAAATTTAAAAGAAAATAGAAAGTAATTATCTGCAAAACTACAGATAATTTTTACAGACTATATTTTTTCTTAACATATGCATTAATCTAGGCTACCTTTTCTGACTGAGTATCACACATGCTTTAAAAAGATTGGGCTGATTTTCCTCCTCGCTTTGAACTGTCTCTGAAACACATAAATTGCTGTGCTGGCTCAGCACCAGGTTTCATTTACCACAGAGCTCTGTGCTCTGAAGGAATCATGGAAATGCAGCAGGTGGTGGAGTCTCACCAGGTGCATTAAAGCAGGATGAAGCATACCCAAACTGCTCTTAAGAAAATTTTGTTTACCCTGTCCTTGAAGAGCTCCTGCAGTAGAAATGCTACAGTGCACTGAGACAAACCTTTCCAGTGTTCTGCCGTTGGGTTGGAAAGTTTGTTTACTTGCTTAAATCTCCAGGAGTTCTCTTCTCTAGCCTCACTTGGAGGATTTTCCAGCTAACTAGGGTTTTCAAAGTAATTTAAGCAGGAGGGGAGGCCTGAAGGTCAGTAAATTACAGTTGCTGAATGTCCAAGCAAGAAGAGACAATGAATCGCATAGCTGGAGATGCATGGAAAATAGAAAGTAATGAAAGTGATTGACTAGAGAAAGTAGTGAATGAAGATTGTTGTGACTGAAGCCAGAGGCTTTGGCTTTCCATGTTTCCTTCCAAGCCTACACTTGTTTAAGGCCAACCAAACAGAAGCCAAACAAAGCTGTAACAGCATAGATCTGGGCAGGCTTATGCATTTTGGTAAATGTGGGGATGCTGCTGTTAGGTATAATTCATGCTCCTGGCAACTTCCGTTAAGAAAAAGGAAGAAGGCCTGGGAAAAGTGTCCAGTGTGACAAGGAGTATGTGTTGAGGTTTGAACATTTTTTTTCATGGTAGCCAAGTTGAAGATAACATGCTTTGCCAGTTACTGATTTTATTAACTTTGAGAGTATACTTAGATATATAGATAAAGAGACCTGCAATTTTGCATTATACACCACATAAAAAGTAATAGCTTGTTTTAAAACACAAATGATGGTGACTATTATAATGTGAACTTTTTCCAGATGAAAAGAATGAAAGGGATGTAATTGAAGAAGTATGCAACAGTGGCTAATATACTATTATTTGCAAAGAGATATTACAACTTATAATCTTCTTTCATGGGTTTACGTTGTTAGTGTTTAATCAGGCGTGTGAGTGTATTCAGGTGTTAAACCATTCTATTAGCAAGGAAAATTGCACTGTTATTTACTGAGCTGTTTGTGATATATTGTTGTTAGCTTTTTTACTTTCTATTTCTCTTGTTTGTGCAGGTTATGCAATTGTCCTTTCTACTTTTGTCTTGTACAAAGGCTTGTACAGTGTCACTAGGGCAGAGTAGCTATGTAAAAAATCAGGTTTGTTTTTTTCTAATACGTTATAGGAATTAATCTTTTTTTCTTATCTTGTTTTTTGGAAGGCACCACAGCTACAAGCTGGTGACTTTGAGCTTTTGTCAGCATTTCATAAAGTTTTTAAAAATATGGGAGAACACATATTATGGAAGGGAAAACATTTTTTCAGGGTTGGCCTAAAATCTTTATTCACTTAAAACTTTTAAATGGAGAACAATATCTTCATATTTCCCCTATCACAGTAATTTCAGATCATAGGATTCTGGCCAGATTAAAAAGAGTGGATTGAGTTGGCTGGGTCACAAGAATTTGGGGGATAAGGTTCAGTAGATATCCCAATACAGAGACAGTAACGTAATTTTCTTACCGTAATGCAAGCAAACCTTCAAGTCTATGAGTTTTGGCTAGCACTTTTTGTCTGAAAGGGCAACATTTTTAGACAAATGAGAGAGTGTTCAATTTGTGAGGTTCCACAGGGTTCCATCTTATGCCTTGTTCTCTTCAACATCTTCATCTATGACTTGGATGCAGGACTGGAAGAGATACTAAGCAAGTTTGCAGATGATACAAAACTGGGAGGAGCTGTTGACCCCCTGGAAGGCAGGGATGCCCTGCAGAGAGACCTCGACATATTAGATGACTGGGCAATCACCAACCATATGAAGTTCAACAAGTCCAGAAGGTGGATTCTGCAGCTGGGATGGGGCAACCCTGGGTGCATGTACAGACTGAGGAATGAGATGCTGGAAAGCAGTGCCACAGAAAAGAACCCGGGGGTCCTGATTGATGGCAAGTTGAATAACAGTGAGCAGTGTCCTGGCAGCCAGGAGGGCCAACCATGTTCTGGGGGTCATCAGGCAAAGCATTACTAACCGGTTGAGGGAGGGGATTTCCCCGCTCTGCTCTGCAGTGGTGTGGCCTCGCCTTGAATATTGTGTGCAGTTTTGAGCACTGCAGTATAAGGAAGATATTAAGCTCTTAGTGTCCAAAGGAGGGTGACAAAGGTGGTGAAGGGCCTTGAAGGGAAGCCATATGAGGGGCAGCTGAAGTCACTTGGTCTGTTCAGCATGGAGAAAAGGAGACTGAGGGGAAACCTCATTGCAGTTACAACTTCATTGTGAGGGGAAGAGGAGGGACAGACACTGATCTCTTCTCTGTGGTGACCAGTGACAGGACCTGAGAGAATGGCCTGAAGTTGTGCCAGGAGAAGTTTAGGCTGGATATTAGAAAGAGCTACTTGACCCAGGGGGTGGTTGTGCACTGGAACAGGCTCTCCAGGGAAGTGGTCACAGCACCAAGACCGACAGAGTTCAAGAAGCTTTTAGACAATAATCTTGGGCACATAGTGTGATTCTTGGGAATGGTCTTGTGCAGGGCTGGGAGTTGGACTTGATGATCCTTTTTGGTCCCTTCCAACTTAGCATATTCTGTGATTTTGTGTTGGTATGGGAAGTGTTTAAATGGAATGAGATTAAAACAATCTTGAAAATTAATTTGTATGAATTTCAGAATCGCCTTTGCTGACAGAGTTCTGTCCTCATCTGCTTTACCAAGAAAATCTACTGAAATGAAGACATTTCCAGAAGCTACTGCAGTATTCTGTATAAACTTCAGGTTTCTTTGCTAAACCTCTGTTCTGTCAAATGTGATCCTAATTGTCTGACATTTAATGTCATCCATCAGACCAATTTTTAGTTTCTTACATGCTGTTTCAAGAGGTCTGATCCCTAATTCAATTAATGAATCATTGTTTCCAGAGTTATTAACTGCATCTCTTCCTCTTCATTTTTTAAAACAATTGCAATATTTTTTCACTCGTCTCCTTTAAAATAAATGCTGCAAATTGATTGGGATGTTCAAAAGAGCTGTTGCTCTTCAGCCGTCCTCCCCTCCCCTCCCACATGGTGATAAATATAACACTTTTAAAACCTTTGAAGCTCCAATAGGGTTAAGAGCTTGTTGCAAGACATTCTATCTGTAATCTTTCTTCTAATGACATCTGTACGCCAATGAAATCCATGAACAGTTTGACATCTAGTGTTTTAACTCATACTACAGCTAATTAATTCATGCTTGTGAAGCACTTGGAAACTACACAAACACCTTCTTAATATTGTTCTTTTTATGATTTACCATTCTTAACTCACATGAACTTTGAATTAGACTATTTCTCACTTTGTAATCTGAAATCCATCTTGTCCAAGATTGATAGATTGTCTCCACTTTCCAGAACATGCCTTCTCAGTTTTGGCTTAACTCTGCTATTCACTGTGAGAATGTGACCTTACTAAAATCAACAGGGACCATGAGTCCATACAAGAAATGTCACCTCAGGCCAAACTTCTAAAGTGCATGCAAGAAAGACTTTAGGAAGTTTCATGAACTAAGGCTTGATTTCCTACATATGGGATCTGGTTAGACTTCCTACCTTTGCTTCATCAGTCTCTTACTCCAACATTGTGAGGTAAGAGCCAAATTCAGCCAATTTATGCCATCTGCAGTAAGGCATCTAGAGCCAGGGATCATGTGCTGGGATTTACACTTAATTAACTAGTTTTAGCAACTGACACTACACTACCAGTTTTGGAAAATTATAATTTAATCCAGAGCTTCCAAACACTTACTCCTATTCAGTACTTATGGAGGTGCCATAGATCACCATACCCACAAAAAATATTTTGCAGAAGTAAGACCGAGTTTTTATTAAAGTAAGACAGAGACTTAAGACTAGAATAACTTTTATCCAAAAGCTGTGGCTTTTTTTTCAAACTGGTTTCCTGAGTTGTGGTTCCAGGAGATATCAAAGTGAAGGTGGTAGGATGAAGGAGGACATTGTGCTTACCCCTGACTTAGCACAAGACACGGTCATATTGACACTTAAAATCATAGGAGCATTCCAGTAGAGGCTGGCTCAGACAAGGCTGGAAGGAACAGGCTTCTCAAAAACCATATATTTAGAAATCTTCTTTATTGTGTCCATTGTTAAAATAGGTGTTTTTACCTTATGCAGTGATATTATTATTATTTGTTATGTATATTATCATACTGCCTACTTACACTTGCATGTTATTTAAAAGTTAATTATACCTCTCATCCTTTCATCGTCTCCACTAATATTCAATTTTAATGCAGTAATGTGTTATTCTTGTATGATGTGTATCCTGGATGCAAGAATAAAAATTAAATTAAATTAAAATCTTAATGTAAAAAGAAGGTTAATCTCAATTAATTAATATTTACCTCCAGCAAAACACTGAGTAATTACACTGGTACTGTAGTAGGGAAAGACCTGTATGAAGCTGGTTATCCATTATCTGCCCAGCCTAAGGAGCAATCCCAACCCCTGAAAGCTGATGAGAGTCCTTGAGAGACTCCCAGCTGCAGCAGCAGGAGCACAGATGCTTCCTCCCTCCATAGTGTGTCTGTGCTGCTGCTGAACCACAGCAGAGCAGGCACTGGTAGCTGGAGGCAAGCAGCCCAGTGTTGGTGAACAGACTTTGTGTGGTACCCTGCAGCACCCTGAAAGGGTGAGCACCTTTCTGCTCCTGCCTGCCATTGTGCCTGGACTACAGTGTGCACTGGGGTCAGCTGCTGGGGAGGTAGACGTGCTATTGAAGGTCATGGGATTTAAAGCATCACTTCTCTTGGAGAGATTGTGTACTGTGGCTCCTGATGAGTGTCCACCAAGCCACTTAAATCTTAGGTTGAAGATGGATATATCACACTGCCTCCTTTTGACAGGTGATACCTGCCCTAAGGTCCCTGAGTAGTTGTTGGGCCGGACTAGTATTCCCTTGAGGTAGATGGGGTTCTCTTATCAGTGGGAAAGAGTAGTGGGATAGGGAGTATTGGTGCTACAGACTGAGTGATGCTCTTGTAAAGGAAGGTAACGCAAGTACCCCCAAAATACCACGCAGTGAAAGGACTTGGGAAAAATTTATTTCTCAAAGGCAAGAATGCTGGCTAATGACATGTGTACACACTAGGCTTAAAAGAATGTGAAAACCTTTTCCTCTCCAAGCCTTCTTAACAGCATGCCTCCCCCTGCCCACAGGGGAACAGTTATCTTTTTCAGGGACTAAACTGTTCTAAAAGGCTGGAGAGGGAAAGAAATCTGAGCCTAAGCTTCACAGCTACCAAAGATCTCTTGAACAAAAAGAGAAATCCAGCATTACAGCATAGCAGCACTGTGGTCCAGCTGAGACAGAGACCCGAGTTTGGGAAAGTCAGGTTTAACCTCCACTGACACTACTTCCCTGCTGACATTATTTTGGGCAAATTATTTCAGTTTCTCCAACACCTACAGACCTTGCCAGGTCAGATGCTTGCAGATGATACCAAGGTCTGCTGATAAACATCTCGATGGTAGCCCTGGGAACAGGGTGTTTCTTATGCAGATGATCTTGTGAGTGCTGCTAAGAAACTGACTCTCATCAGTCGAAGACCTGAGTCCACAGCTGTGAGATTCCCACAGCTGGAACAGGGGGAAATGGCTCCAGTCTTAATGTACTTTTTGCTGGAATTGCTGGGATAGGAATTCCTTGTGCCATACATGTCCCGTAGAACCAGGCCATGTAATCAAAAATAGTCATCTTATTTTGCATTGAAAGGACCATTTTATAGGTATCTCAAGTAACTTTTCACTCTTGATGACCTAACAAACTCATAGGATTGAGTAGGCATCCTTTCTCTAAATCAGTTTTAGCAGATCTTCTCATTAAACATTGCTGATCTAAACAGTTTGATCTCACTGAAATATGTAATGCATGCATCCAGTGATTGACTTAGTTATGGAGTCACCATTTAGTCCAGAGGTTAAATGCAAAGTTGTATTACACACACAGTATTGCTAAAATAACCCCAGGCTTTTAGTTTTGATTTCCACTTTATTGATTTGCACTAGTTAAATTTAATTCCAAACCTTAGAGATATCTGTGATAGTCATTCAATTTTGTCATTGTAGTGAAGAAACCATTAGGAAAATGGAGAAGTAAAGGTCACAGTAATCTTTTCTGGAATGAAGAACCAATTTTATTCAGAGGTCAGATTTGTACCAAAAACTCTAAAGCACTCACACTATATCATTGTTTAAGCATTTACAAAGTTTAATTGATATACAACAATTGTGAAACACAACATCACTCAATAAAAAATGGAAAAGTAGGAAAGACTATGTTTCCTTCCATGCATGGGCTGTAAATTTCCCGTTATGCAAGCCATTTCCCATGCTGTCTTGCTTGCACTCTCAAATTTACTATGTTGCAGCTCTTGGCAACAACTAGCCTCTCTTTGATCTCATACACATTCCTAGGCATGGTGTTAGAATCAATGTGTTGAAAGAAGGGATCTGATGAGGACTGGGCCTCCTTCTGTTTTTTTGCAGACTTCTTGTAAAATTCCAGGTGAGTCCTGTGGAGGCATTGCTTCTTCGTTGGTGAAAACAGGGCAAGGAAAGCACCTGTGTTTCCAGATGTCAGGATAAAGATAATTATTTTATAAATAGAAATATGTGTGAAGGACTAAACTACAAAGTGTCACACATAAATATCCATAACTGTACCTCTTCCTCCTTTTTTCACTCTGAGGTATCAATGATCTTAATTTCACTTCTTATGTAGCATTATTATCCTGGGTGAGCATCAGAAATAATGCTTATTTACATAATTAAAAAATACATACATTGAAGATTTCACTTTTTTTCTTACTGTCCCTTCTACTAAGGCCCCCTTCCAACCACACATTCCCAAGAACTGCTCCCTGATTTCTGTACAGAGATAAATACTCCTGTTTGATTCATTTGATGTATTTTTTGTAAAGGGATCAATGTTCATAAAGTCAAATATTCTACAAAGGTTTGGTAAGAATTTTTTCCATTATTTGTATGAGTGTCAAGATCAATTGCATAGAAGTATGTGAAAAAAGCATGCTTTCCTAAAATTTCTTCAGAAGTGGACTATACCTATAATATAGTTAATATACTCATTTCTTCAGTTACTCTAATGAATAAAAGCAAAATTATACTTTCATTATGTTAACACATTTTAATTAACAATACATTGCACTAAATGTTCTGGTTTAGATGTTGAGCCCTTTTGTACCACAGGTGTGCCAGTGATTTTCAAGTGTTACTTCGGCTGAAATACACAGCAAAATGGAAAATGGAATCAGAATCCTGGATTAGCTGTCACTGATGGCATAATTCTGTCAATAGCAGCCAGTAAATGCAGGAGACTGACTTTCTCCTCTTATATTTATTTATAACTTCCATTTCAGAATAGCAGTAAGACACTGCAGGCCATGCATTTTGAAGGGATTATTGCACTTCTCTTATAACTAAAGTCACCTGCCCTTATAGTTGTTGTCTTATAACACCTCCTGAGGTGTTCAATAGTAGCCCAGAAATGCTGTATCTTATAGGTTCAATATCTTTAGCTTGATCATACAGAAAAATAACGCTAAAGGGAATGTGCAAGGACCCCACCCCCCCTTCCCCCCCCGCCAATTCTATTCTTTTCCCATAATTTTTAACCAATTTAGAAGTTAAAAAAGTCACAGATTGCCAACTATTAAAACGAACATGAAACATGAAAGAATTTTTTCCTTGTTATGGTTATGGTATCTTACAATATATATGAAACAAGAACCTTTTAATACAGTTTGGATTGTTGTGTAATATAGAAATACATCTAAATTCTTAAAAGGGTTAAACAGTCCCATTCTGCCTTAAATTACCACTGTCATTCAATTCATTAGATGAGTTTATGGAGTTACAATATGTCTGTAATTTATAGCCTGCTTACTGACAAAGCTTAATGCTAACATATGCCTAATTTGCCAAGGTTATCTCAAGCCCCATTCATCTCCCCCACTAACAATATGCTGCTGATTCCATGCTTCATGGATGAGGTACATGCGGTTTCATATTTAGTGCTATCAATCACAAGTAATTGCCTCCAGCTCCCCGCCTCAGTGTTCAAAGTGATTTCTCTTCAGCCTCTGAGGCTTGATGAAAAGGGAGCGAGTAGCCAGAGGAGGGCATCCTCCTCCAGCCTTAGCAATTGCAGGCCCGAAGGAGCTGGAAATTGGAGAGGAGTGGCATACCTGCGGCTGATGTTTCCAAACTTTTCTCTTCTGCAGCTCATGCTTTTAGCAGTCAGGAAAGTATACTCATGGATTTATGCTTCTGCAACAGTGGCAGTCCCATCCATAGGAATTGAGTCGGCTTCTTAACTACTGTCCTTGGTGTTTCCCTGTTCATACACTGGACTGATCTGAGACACCTTCAGCCCAGCTCCTCCATGCCCCAGATCACAGTCTGAGGATGTACCACTGTGGTCCTCAGCCCTTAGTCTGGTTGCACTGACATGTGGGATGTGGCAGGACCATGGTCTGCCAGAGAGATCACAGTTCACATCTGTATTTTCAGTATCTTCTGAAACTTCTCAATGGGATTGTCATACCACCAACAAATTGTACCTTATGTAGCATAACAACTTTAAATTGTAAGAGTCCTGGTCCTACCAAGTCTTAAGCTTGTGCTCAGCTTTGTTTCTATTCATTTATCTTACAGATATGTGTACAGCATCCAAATCTAAGGAGAGTGGCTAACTCATAGTTCCCTGTTCTCTTCCTCTTGTCCGCTTGCTGTAATTTCCCACAATGTCACATTAAGCTATAATAGCTCCTTATATCAGCTTAACCCTCTCTCTCTATCTTGTTAAGCTTTTTTGATATGGCTGTGGTCACCCTAGAAGCTGAACACTGACTGAAAAATTCAGCTGAATTGTCTGATCCCGAACTGTTTATGCATATTCTTATTGTAAGTCATGGATATTGCTCGCTTTCTTGTGTGAGTATAACTTTCACATTTACAGCTTGCAGATCAAAATGTCAGTGTTAGGAATGCAAAGAAACACATGCATACATTGTCTGTTGAATGAGCTGTTGAGCTATGCAGTTATGTAGCTTCCTGAGCCTTCAGATACATTCCAGAGGTCTCTTAAATCACAGAGAATGAGTTAACATGTTTTGCCTAAAATATATCACCCACTTTACTCTGGGTTCCAACAAACAACAATATATAGCAAAAAGATTTTTCTTGGATATTATTCTGTCAGCCAGATTTAGCAAGGATGTTGTTGTGCTTGATAGTCTGAAATTTCCCCAGAATAGTGGAGACTATTTGGCAGACCTAGTGAAACTCTCTGTTCATGTTAATTTACTATGATCTGCAGTACTGAAAGAAATGACTGCAGCTAAAACAATCCTGAATGGATGAACAGCTGTATAGGATTTAAAACCAGAGTGATATTCCTTAGTTTCACTGGATAGGAACACAGTAACATTAAAGTTCACTTGGAAAATAAAAAGCATTCTGGAGAAAAAAAAATAAGTTCAACTGAAGAAACTAGTGATGCTGATTTTGGTTGAGGATTTTTTTTATGAAATGAAAATCACTAGGCTGTATGGAAGTAACAGGAAAAACAGTGTTAGTTTCCTTAGAGAACTGGGGGGTTTTGTTTGTTTTCTGTGCTGTGCCAGAACTCAGGGGCACGCCATGAAAAGAAAGCAGTCATGGACTTCACATACATTTACTTCAAAAAGAACTAACTCCAGTAACAATCAGAAAAACTATTCCACTTGCAGAAGAAAAGACTAACTCTGTGGCTGCATGGTTGATTGTGCTTATGCTGGCTATGAACTGACACTTGGGTGGATCCAAAACTGTAGTGATTCTTGCTTGTACTTAAGAAAGCTTTTATTTCTAAAGATTCTGATAGGATAAAGTAAAAGAATCTGCTAAAAATTTGTATCCATTTTACTTCCTGCCCTCAGATAAAAGGTCATCCATTTTATTTTTATAACATAGGTCTACATTTAGGTGTGGTTTTTAATCAAATCAAGTGAATAACAGAAATCTGTGCCAAACTCTTTTCCATATAATTTAACATGATTTACAATTTAAGAGGGGTGCACTGTATGTACACAAAGTAAATTGCATTCAAAGAATATTAATTACTAGAGGTTTTGTTTTTATGTTTGGAATATCTGAAATAAGCATGAAAACAAATAAATAGGAGAATTTATGGGTAACATTTCTGAAACTGAAGAATTTTTAATTTTTTTTTCAATGTAAGTGTTGTGAGAAACACATTTATCTAAGCATAACTAAAGCAGTACTAGCAGTACTAGCCAATAAAATAAATATTCAGAAAACTTATCTTTTTATTTTAAAGACTGTTTCTTAAATCAGTGGCTGGAAGGAAATGTCTTTGTGAATCTTTGCATATATTCCAAAGGGTTCTAAGGCTAAGTGGCTGTACTTTGCATAGCGTCTGCTGACTTCCCATTCAGAGCTCCTCTGACAGGCGGGGGGTGGAGGGGTGCTGTGCTGTGGTTTGTGGGAATAGGCTCTTTCAGTTCTGGTTTATTACATGGCTAATTAACCAAGGTCACCGAGCTCTTTCATAAGCCTGCCAATAGAGACATCACTGGTGCTTTAACAGATCTGTTTATTATATTGCATGGCCTGATAAAATGACAGTGATAAAAAAAAATATATATAAGGCAGCATTTACTTGGAGCATCGTATAAACATACAAAGAAGGGAAACCAAAAATCCTGAAATAGCAAGCAAGAGAGTATTCTGGATTTTTATATGTTTATTCTTAAAACCATTTCTTTTCTGTTATTGCATGATGGTTCAATGTTTCAAATATAATCAATGATTACAGGAATTTATAAGCTCTGATGTTAATGTGTCATAATAATAACCTGACTTACCTGTGACACAGGATGTTCAGCAAGATTACCACGGTATATACAAATTGCCATGCAATGTCAGTGAATAATTAGTGAGTAGGACAAGGGAGTGCATCTCAGGATTACGCACCAGGCTAAAATAAACTTCAGTGTCCCTGGAGCTGCTGTGAATGCAGAATAGATTTACTTACCACTGAGTAAGAGCCAACTCACAAGGTGTCATCACCCTCATTTAAGTATCTAAGGGCTCTCTAAAACTAGTGAGATCAGTGTTGTTCTCTGGACCAACAGTTCAAGTCAGAGTCCTGCTCAGGCTGTTCTTGGCATGTATGGCGTCCTCATTCCTGCTTCTCCTGGTTTGGACAGTAGGGGGCACTACTGAGCAATGAGAGACTTAATAGCAAGACAACAGTTTATTAACTATGGGCTATAACTGGAAACTACTATACCTATGAATCAGTAATACAAACAACAACCCGACAATAATAATCGTGAAAAGAAAATAACAAACTATGCTGCTCCCGACTGGATGCTGGGCTATGGAGCATGGGGAAAGAAGAAAGGTTGGCCTGTGGATGGCACTGGTCCCACTCTGAAGCTGCTAGAAAACACAACAGTGAAAAGGAACCTGGAGGGACCTAAGGGGGAGAGATACCACAGCTCCTGTTGCTTCCTGGTGGTTTTCTGCTGGCAGTGCCCGAGCTCCGGTGACAACGTGTTGCTGCCCGTGCTCTGCTGCATTGCAATGGAGCCAAAAAGGGGAAGCTGTGCCTCTACCAGCATCGAAGGGAGCCAAAAGAGAGACAGGACTTCTGTCCGTTGCCTTTTTAGGGTGCCCATTCTCAGGTTGTCTCATGGCACCCTTCCAGGGTGTGCTGCCTCTCCATTGGATGGCGGCACTGGATGCTGCTCCCTCTCCAAGACTTCACCACATGGCAACATGGCAACAGGGCAACATGGCGGCGTTCCCGCCAAAATGCTCGCGTCTGCACTCACCGGGAAAAGGGGCCGCCGCCACTGCCTTGCCAGCACCGTGGGGCACCTGGGGGCCCGGAGGCCACCCACAGGGCTGTGAGAGGGGCTGTTGCCACTTCCCACAGCCACCACTACACTGGCCATGCTGTGCCTGGGGAGGGGATAGTTCCATGCCTGGTGCAGTGGGGGGCCACGCTGCCAGGACTAGTGGAGCTGCCACACACCCCAGTGCTGATTGTATGTGCTGGGCGGGGGCAGTCACTGCACCCACCATGCTGGTCCTGCTGGCCTGAGCCACTCCCCTGAAGGCCCACACCTCACTGTCCCTGGCTTGCTGTGGCCACAGGAGACTCCATGTTCTCCCGGCGGGGTGGCAGGGGAACAGGGGGGGGTGGCTCCGTCCCCACCTGGAGCACTCCTTGGGGACACAGGGCAAGCTGGGCCAGCCCCTCACGGCCCCAGCGCGCCCCGCAAGGCGCTGGGATGGGGCCAGGGAAGACAGGCCCTGCACTCCCCGCACCGGGGTCCACGCCCTGCAAGGCGCCGGGATGGACTGGGCTGGCCCCATGCCCCCCATGCCTAATGGGGAATGTTGGATCATCAGCCCACCATGTTCCACGGGGACAGCGCGGGGCTGGCACCATCTCTGCCTGCTGCATTCTCAGGACGAGGGGTCAAGCCGTGCAGTGCTGAGACTCAGCTGTTTCACTTGTCCCCCTCTCTCAGGAAAAGCAGAAAAACATTTTAAAAGATAACCCCCCCTCCCCCTAACCTAAAAGACAAACTCCCTCCTAACCCACAACACTGCTTCTGTCTATGAAGACGGGTGTGCATAGCACTGTCCCTGTATGAATGACAGGTGCAACACATCCCAGGGGAGCTTTGGCAACAGCTCATCATCCCCACAACTCCCAGCTTGTACTTTCCTCTGAGAGACCCCACAGCACCTGTGCATTGCTCCCTTCTCATCTGCCAAGAGCAGCTTATGGAGGTACTGCTGCTACATGACAATATGCTGAACATCAGCAAGGTATTCACCACTATTGTGCCAGACTCTCCTCAGGGATGAGTAGCAGTTTCCATATCTGAGACTGAGGATCACTGGGGTTTGTCGATCCTGCATCTGAGCTGATCTGAGTGGAGCGTGTTTGTCTGTGACTATATGGATATGGCAATGTGCCTTGTAAGTCCCATCTGGAAGACACCCATTGTGGTTTGACCCCCACAATGCCACTGACCGAACTGGAATGATTTCAAGATGATCTTCAGAAAGGTCAGGAACGTACAACCCAATCTCAAGTGATGGTGGAGGGACAGTCTGAACAGTCTTATCTAGGACGTGCTAATCTGCACTTCACAGAATCACATAATAATAGAATCACGGAATGTGTTAGGTTGCAAGAGACAACAGAGGTCATCTGGTTCAATCTCCCTATTCTAATAGGTCCTGAGATGGTTCTTGAATATTTCCAGTGTGAGAGACTCCATAGTCTTTCTGGGCAATCTGTTCCAGTGCTTGGTCACACAAACAGTAAAGATATTTTTTTCTCATATACGAGTGAAACTTCCTATGCATCAGTTTCTGCCCATTGCCTCTTGTCCTATTGCTTGGCACCACCAAGAAGAGCCTACTGTAGTGTTGTACTTTTTCTAAGAGAGGGCTCACAGAGTACAGAGTGCACCCCAAAGTCCCTTATAACTTCTGTTATGTCCACAGGTGGTTCTTGGCCCTGGTTGCAGTTTTCTGGGCTATGATCTTGTAGTGAGTTGACCCTGGCTAGACATCAGATGCCCACCAAAGCCTCTTCATCACCTCCCTCTGCAACTGGAGAGGGGAAGGTAATGAAGGGTTCATGAGTTGAGATAAGGGCCAGGAAAGATTACCAATGATTACCATCACGGACAAAATAGACTCAAACTGGGAATATTAATTAAATTTATTACTAACAGAATCAGAGCAGGGTAATGAGAAATAAAATAAACCTTAAAAACACCTTCCCCCCACCTCTTCCTCATTCCCAAGTTTTACTTCCTCCCCTGCAACAGCTCAGGGATTCAAGGAATGGGGGTTAAAGCCAGTTCATCATAAGTTGTTTCTGCTGCTGCTCAGAGACAGGACTCCTACCCCTGCTCCCCATTGGTTCCCTCCCACTGGAAACAGTCCTCCACGAACTTCTCCAGTATGAGTCCATTCCACGGGCAACAGTTCTTCACAAACTGCTGCCACATGGGTCGCTTTTCCACAGGGTGCAATCCTTCAGGTACAGGCTGCTCCAGTGTGGGACCCCCACAAGACCACAAGTCCTACCAGGAAATCCTGCTCCAACATGGGCTTCTCTCCCCATGAGTCATCAGGTCCCTGCCAGGACCCTGCTCCCAACATGGGCCTCCTACAGGGTCACAGCCTGCTGTGGTGACAGTCTCCTCCAAAGGCCGTAGGTGAATCTCTGCACCCTTGTGGTCCTCCATGGGCTGCATGGGCACAGCTGCTCCACCATGGTCTTCATCACAGGCTGCAGGGAAACCTCAGTTCTGGCATGTACAGCACATCTTCTCTCTCCTTCTCCACTGACCTTGGTGTCTGCATTGTTGTTCACATGTTCTCACTCTGCTCTTCTCTGACTGCAATTTTCATCTGCCCAATAACTTTTTTCCCTTCTTAAATATGTTATCATGGAGGTGTTAACTATCATTCCTGATTGTCTTGGCCTTGGCCAGGCCAGGTTCGTCCTGGAGCCAGCTGGCATTGGCTCTGCTGGACATGGGGGAAGCTTCTGGCAGCTTCTTACAGAAGCTACCCCTGTAGCCCTTCTTCTACCAAAATTTGGCCACACACAAGTCCAATACAATTTTGAAGAGGCTGGGAGCTGCAGTGGTCTGAGCTGTACATGTTGTTCTTCCAGGGGGATCCAGAGCAGGGGGGCAACTGTGATTCTCTACTGACCTTTCCTATAGTTCCTCCAGAGGCCTTCAGTGTATTATGGATCCATTTCTCAGTATCTCCTTACATGTCATTCCCATCCTTAACCTCACATTCTCAAGCGATGAGCTGTTCCCTTGCAGTTGAAGACAAGGATCCCAAAGGTTACCATGTATTCTGCTGAAAGGGTGACCTCTTGTACTATGATGGTCTTCCACTGGCTTTCACCTTCTTCTCTGGCTAGGCAATTCTTCTATGGTAGGAAATACCACCTTTCTTGGTATTGCTAGGAAAAATCCTACCTTCATTACTTGCTTAACTCAACACTCAAATAAGATTTTTCTTACTCTCTCCACTTTAGCAGAAAGGTTCTCCTAAAAGCTTGCAGTTCATCTCATTTTATCATGTCTCCTCTGATGGTTCTTCTGTTATATCTAGAAAGATTCTGAAAATGATTAGTCTGATTGTGTACTGAAACCACCATCTCTTAGATGGTGCAGAAACCACCACCCTCTCATCATCTACTTCTTGTGCCTACTGTATTCTAGTCTTACTGGGTGGAGCTCAGATCTGGAACAGATTACTTGTACTTAGATGTGTGCGTTTAAATGCCACGTATGTACTAGGAGTCCAGGCTTCCCTGGACTGGTGCTCAGCTGTGTCTAGTTGATACAGTCAGTGGAAAAGCAGGTTGGACAAAAAAAATAAGGAAAACAGAAATCTTTCTATAGTTATCTCGCCACAAGTCACTGCTATTTAGAAGTATGAAGTAAGAAGTATGTTAGGAGAAGTTAAGAATGATAATCAGTGCCTTATAAACTGAGGAACACCACCACTGAATCTGGTACTGGTTATTGTGAACCACATCTGCAATAGTCATGACCAGCAACAACCATACTGTAGTCCTTACAAGGATCTAAACCAGCACTGGGCAAGATGCAAAGAATGACCAGGCCTTTTACAGTTCATCAGGGAAATCACGTCCTTACAAATCACATCTATATCCTTTGTTTCTATTCCTTCCTCAGACCATTTCTTCTCTTGTCTCTGAGACACAAGTATACTCTTAAGTTTTCAGACTGAAAAGAGAAAAAGATCACAATAAAAAAAAAATCCACCCTAAAACCCCCAATGCGAAGAACTACACTATGTTAGAATGAAGTGTCAGTAGGAAACAGACTTCTGAGAAGACAGAAAGGAGAGAAAACTTCACCATTCAATAAACTTAGCAGATGAATCTGGAATTATATTTTCTCTTTGGCTGTTTAATATCCTATTATGGTCCTTGAAACATGGGTCAAAATAATGTTCAAGCCATCAGGATGTAGGGACACGCTAGTGACTCGGATTAGATTACAAAGAGACACCAGTTTGCATCTCTTCTGTCACACACAGATTTGCTTCCTCACTGACAAGAAGGAAATTCAAGAACATCATTCATGTTCTGAGTGAGTTAAAGGATGGAATAACTACCTCTCACTTTCTCATGGGTTTTCCATTTTTTATGAAACAAAGTGAAATGTGTCTTATTTAGTCTGATTTG
Source organism: Neodrepanis coruscans (assembly GCA_013400695.1). Classification (NCBI taxonomy): domain Eukaryota; kingdom Metazoa; phylum Chordata; class Aves; order Passeriformes; family Philepittidae; genus Neodrepanis; species Neodrepanis coruscans. The sequence continues at coordinate 63,876 of VYZS01085647.1, read as the reverse complement.
ATTTCAAATGTAATTGCATTTTTACTCACTGGGGCCTAAGTACTTTCACATGCAGTAAGTGCAAACAGGCTGTTCTTTTGAGGTGAGGGTTACAGGGTTACACCAAAGCTCTCCACAGACTTGTGTCCTGACACATCCATGCAATCATAACGAAAGTTTAACACTCTGGAGATGGCTGTGGTAATGTGTGCTTTATAAATAGTTTAGAAAGAGGGCAACTTAAGATATTGGCTCATTCACTACTGGAATAAAATGTGTTAGCCTTATCAGGATTTTTTTTTCCTATGATTTTTCAGATTTCTAGTTGTGGTGCCTTGAATGTGAAGGCTGAATTTGCACAACATTTTTCATATCAGTAATGAAAGGTCAAATTGAATACATTTCGTTCTTACTCACAAGCATAATTTAAAAGGGAATCTTGCTGTTGCTGCCACTCCAGGTAGAAGGGCAATATATTTGTAAACACTTAATTACCTACTTTGTAAAACTTGAACTGATGGTTTATAGAAAAAGTCTAACTATGGTATTTCTGGAGAGAAGCGTGTTAAGACTTTCATTGCTTTTATTTTGTTCCAGCAGTGCCTAATATCTAAATGGCATAGATTTAAAACACTTCCACAAAGCTGTTGACTTGAGTAGGGCATGACCCCCATTTTACCAGCAATCTCTTTTCTTTCCACATCTATATTTTTTCCCAGTCATGTGAAATCTGCTCTGTTTGGTATTAATTTTCTCTAATTCTTCAGGTAAAAAGAGCAACAGCCTACTTATCCTCACCATCTTTTCTCCTGAACACCATCCTTTGTACCTGGCTAATAACTTAAAGCAGTATGAACATTTAAGCAGTTAATGTCTGTTCCCAATGTTTTTCAAGAGTCCTTTTGGTTTTAGACACCCACACATGGCCTCTTTTTGTAAAAAAGAGGTGCTTTTCCTTTAAGCCCCTTTACATTGCTTGCTAAATCCTCAGTGAACTGAGGGGTTTACACCAGCAGGATTGGTACACATAGTCCTCTGAAAGCTGCCATTAGAGCACTTCATAAAGATGGGTAACAGTGTAGTACAGGCACTTCAAGTTCTAAAATACCCCCACATCTTGGATTTCTTAAAGTTCTGCTGAAGTACACTGTAACTGCTGTTTTGACTCCATGATCAGTAACAAAATACTGAACATTACGTTACCTTAACAAACTGCTGAAAGACCTGTTAGGAAAATTCTTTAGGCTTCTCAGTCTGTAATGTCTGAGCTTCACTCCTTTCAGCAAAAAAAATTATTTGAAAGGCCTCTGACCCTTCGTTTTCTGTCTTATCTGCTGATTCTAAACCCCGGGCACATTGTATATATAGCATGTATGTCATTGTTACGATGTACTTGAAACCACAGCTGTGCTTGGAGAGTCGCTGTATTCCCAAAGTGGGCTTCCTGTTGTGCAGCCTCATGAAATACTTTTGCTCCTTTTTAAATGTACTTGCACTGCCTTGTGCAAAGTGGAGGCTGACTGTCTGCTTGTTGGAGGATCAAGGTCTTCCTACATTCATTTGGCTTTTCAAAAAACAAAAAATTCCTCCTAAAATCATTACAAGGTCAGTACAAAGTTTTCTTTAACAGGAACATTTCTGAAGCCAGCACTAGGTTTTATTTGGCTTCTTGAAGAAGGATGAAAGATCTGTTGAGAGGTACTTTCCTGAGACACCTGTGAGTTTGTTGAAACCCTTGTAAAAGTTGCCTGGAGCTTCTTTTCTTGCAGCCAGAAGGAAAGAAGAGCAGGAGGTATCTGTCTGAATGCAGCTTGAGGAACAGCAAGGACATTAGGGAATTTGTTTGCTTTGATCCAGCAAGCAAAGACCAGTAGGTCTGTGGTTTGATACTGAGTCAGGAGGATTTGGAGTTCTTGGGTGTCTTGACTGAAAAGAAAGGGAATTTAGGATTTGGTTGGACTTAAAATATGTCAAAGACCTTTACTTTTAAAGCAAACTGTCTTAAAAAGAAAAGTGGTGGTTAGGAAAGGGAGTTAGCTCAGCATATGGAGCAGATTTCACTTAATTCTTTTTGTTCATATATTTGCCCTGAAAGAAGAACTTCTTATAAAGTGAGAGAAATATTGTTGGGCCTGCAAGGGGAAGCAGCTTTTCAAATCCAAGCCTCAACTCTGACAAAGAAATAAAAGGATAAAAAAATAAGGATAAAAAAAAAATATATATATATAAATGGATTTTTTTTTCAACATGAGAAAATTTATTTTAAAACTAGAATTTTTTATTTGGCTGCATCATCTTCTTATTCTTAAACATCTCTCCTGATTAGCAAAAGCTATGTTTAGGCTTGGAGAAGAAGGATTGCAATTATGTAAATCTTTCAATCCTATATAAATCTACCCTACCTTCAGAGGCTTGTTAAATCTCTCACAGAAGTTCCAGAAGTGATGCTTATCAAGCCAGGAAATAGCTATAACATTAAGACAGAGCTCAAACTCAGAATTCAGACTTTGATTATTGAACATAAAGCATTTTTAAAACTAGAATTTTTTATTTGGCTGCATCATCTTCTTATTCTTAAACATCTCTCCTGATTAGCAAAAGCTATGTTTAGGCTTGGAGAAGAAGGATTGCAATTATGTAAATCTTTCAATCCTATATAAATCTACCCTACCTTCAGAGGCTTGTTAAATCTCTCACAGAAGTTCCAGAAGTGATGCTTATCAAGCCAGGAAATAGCTATAACATTAAGACAGAGCTCAAACTCAGAATTCAGACTTTGATTATTGAACATAAAGCATTTTATTAAAGATGTCACAACTGATTTAGAGTAAACATAAACAATAATATTCAATGTTTACTGATTTAAATTCTCAAATAAATCTGAAATAATGCAAACATTCAGTGGACAAAAAAATAGATTTCACTGTGCAACTAGTAATTTCTAATTTCTCATCTCCATGAGATACAAAAGAACGTCTGAAACTAGTTTTCATACTCTTTTGGTGATCTTGGGTAAAGGCCCTTTCATGCTTTATCAAATATTTTAGGGACAGGGCATTGTAATGACAACTGAGATAGATAGCTATTTCTGCGAGTTTTATTACACTGCCATGTTAAGACATCTTCAAAAATGGCACAAGAGGTTTTTGAATCTTGTTGTCGTTTTGTACATCATCTCCCTTCTCAGTGCTTCCCAGGTTTGCTTCAGCCTCTCTCTGGATGGTGACCTAACAGAAATGTTTATCTTCAGATGTTTCAGAGCTGCCATTCTTCAGAATTGCCTGCAGCTCTATTTGTTCAGTTCTGCATGCAAGGGGACAGACTCTAATTTTCACACTGTTATGTGTACATTTGCTAGTTGTTTGTATTTGTTGTACTTCTGTTCTGGGCTTTCATCCAATACCTTTTATTAACATTTTTTCTTGGCTGTCTTTCCCATTCCACATCCTATTTTTTATTTATCTTTATTTTTAACTTCTTCCCACACTTGTAGTTTTTTTAAGATATCCTGCAGTCTTTTCTGCTGTTTACTGGAGCAGTTTCTTTCACAACATCTCTCAGCAAAGGCTCCATGTCTCAATAACAATGTTCCATTTAAGTTCTCTAAATATATTTTGTTGTGTTGTCATCCACTGATATAGGATCTTCCTGTCCTAAGACTCTGGAGTGTGTCATAGTATTCAGCGTAAAAGTGATCTTCTGTAGCCAAGAACTTATTTGCATTGTACAGAAATAAGATGTTAGACTTCTTACTTAGTGGACGTCTTTTCCACCTTCTAGCAGGGTACTGGGAAAACACTGCAGCCAAGCCTGGCACACTGGTAATACATTTTCATATTTGTACTTCTGGTCTAGTTCAGTTTCCCTTGATATTTAATGAGCTGGTGAGACAGATCAGCTCAACATCTACACTTCTAGCTATCTTTGGTTAACCTCCATCTTCTGTTAGGGTCTAAGAGTATTAGTACCAGAAGAAACCATAGGGATTTGAAACCCTGTAAGACTGTGATACATAGGCCTGGAAGGATATGATGTCCCTGTGTACTGGGGCCTGTCTCATCCTGACATCTGTCTGACAAACACTTCTTCATAGAGATGATCTTCTTGATAGTTGGCAACTGTGGAGATTGCTGTCCTCCACAGGAGCATTTTCTTTGTGACCTGGCAGGCTTTTTATGCTCTGGAGATGTTTCCAAGGATGGGAAGATATAGAGACTGTTATAGCTCAGGTGCCCTTTCTGTCCCAAATTCCTGCTCCAGCTTGAATATGGCTCTCTGACTAGCAGAAGCTGTGTCAGATGCCTGGCCAAACCTGGGTCCACATAACGCCAGCATTACAGAGGCTTTTGGTGTTGATTCACTCTCATTGTGAGATTAGGGCACACAAATCACCTGGGTGTCTGACTCTTACTCAACAAATGGGTGCACCCTTATTGCCTCAGGCTGGTAGGAGCACACCTCCAGTTAGAAAAGGCTTTGGAAACACTAGGTAGCAAGGGGGCTTTTCATTCACTCTCTCTGTCTGTGTCTTCAAGTAACAAGGTAAAATGAGTCAACAGCTGACAAGAAAAGATTCTGGAGCAAATAAAGTAGGAAGAGTTGTACAACATGCATTCAGCAACTATAAACAACTAAAACAGGAGGTAACTGAGCTGATAACAAACTCATGGTTTCCTGTCACTAAAATGTATGTGAGAAAGATAAAGACGTGTTTTAAAAAAAAATAAATTAAAGGTGCCTTGGAAATTGTAGGGTACTGCCAAGGCAATGGCTAAGGACAACCCATAGTATGCCAGAGATCTAATATCTGACAATCAATGAGGAAACCTGGTGTGAAACCTGAAATAAATATTGTGCTATTTAGTTTTGATCTCTTTGAGGTAATCAGAAAAAATACCAACACACCCACATAACACTTTAAAATGCTCCTACAGAGTTTTGTACAAGAAACAAAAAGCCACCACACCTTCACAGACATCTCATCCAATAAATAAAGGATAGACATGGGTGAGACAGAATAAATAGTTAAATAGGATAAATGCTGTCAGCACAGCAGCAATTTTCTGCACAACTGTTTTATTCAAGAGGTGTCCGGGGATGAAGAGGTTCATCAATTGAACATAGTTTGAAAATCAATGATACACAAAGGGTACCTTGAACAAATTCCTGATTTCTAGTGTAGTAATTCCTCAACTACTTAGCAGTCCTCTGTCTCCTACCAGTAAAATGTTGCCATCCTTTATGTGGAACGTCTATTTCTCTGCAAAAACTACAGTGCTTCAGAGCACTGGGACTGCTTTTAGTGTGAGAACTCTCATATTCCAATAAATATAAATGCTTTGTTCTCCTTACTGACCATTTGCTTACCCATGAATTGGTGAGACTTGCTGCCCTTTCCATAAAGGTAAGTGTTTGAATTCAAAGTAAATTTAACTTCATGTAACGTGGCTGCAAAGTACGGAATTGGGATTTAACATTGCTGTTGTTTTGCTTACATCTGCAAGATATAAACTAGGCAGAAAATACTAACTGAATATTCTTGAAGTTCTTTATAAAATACATTAGTTTATTAATACTTTTAGTGTGGCATTATTAAATTATTAATACAGCATGTCCAGATTATGATACAATGTCTAAGGAATGTAAACAATCATCTTGTGACTTTCTTGTAGCTCTAGGACAGTGGCATGTGATCTCTATTTCTTTCTCCTATTGGCTATACTAAACAAAACAATCTTTGCACTATAAAAACACATGATTTTGGAATAAAGAGGCTTCCCCATTAGCTTCTCTATTTTGCCCATGTATAGTTGTACATAGTCTTTCTTTCTTGGATCCTCTGGTCACTAGCACCATGCACACAAGGCCTATAATGGGCAGTTGTGGTACAGAGGGTCCTATATCCAATGCTGCCAAATTGAAGATTCTTATTTTAAGGGATCCCTCAAACTGTCTACAGGTCAGTTTATGAATATTTTTAGATTACGGATGAGCTGATTTTCTTTTTTTTTAGCATTTCACTTTTTTATTCTCTATTTCTTGTGGGAGCTTGTGTCCCAAACTGGTCAAAAGCCCAAGATGTACCAGGGCAAATCATCATCCCAGGTATAAGATGAACAGGCTCTGCTTTTCCACCTCTCTTCATTTTTTAATTCCACATGGCCTGCTTCTGGTAGGGAAAATGTTGAAACAGTTTGGGCCACCATGGCAATAGTCGTGCTTAGCAGCTGTTTGTCCAGTCCCAGAGGACCATCATTATCGTCAATCAAAAGCCTGACTGAGCTTGAAAAGAAGGTATAAGCAAATTCACTACATTTTAATCCAAGCGAGACAGAGCTGATGCTGAAGAGGGAATCTCAAGGCATGTGTATAACCTGGAGAAAGAGAGATTTCATTTCTTAGTGAGCATTTGCCTGTTTTTCCACAAAACACTGTGTGCTTATTACCCTATATCCATCCTATATCCATCTTGAGTGAGGTGTGGTGAGACAGACATTGCCTTACTGATTTCTGGATTGACATATTTCCTCTTCCTGGGCGTATCTTTGGGACTGGCAAGTTTTCAGGGAAGGCTTGGAAGGTATGGAAGCTGAGATGTGCCATTCTGGGACAGGGCACTTCCCAGGGCTGTGTCTATGCTAGCACACCTCACCAGCACTCCTAATGGAGTACAGCAGTTAGATGGGTTGAAATCTGCCCCCTTCTTTTCTTCTTCCTCCCCAAGACAAAAGAAGTTAACAGGTACTTGAACAGGAATTCCACATTGTCTATCAGTTTCTAGTAAGACACTTCCAGTGGAAGACTCTTGACTCGAGTTCTCCTCCAAGGAAGCCCAGAATGGGTTCATTTACCAGTGGGGTATAGCCAGGCTTTAACCTGAAGGAGAAATGGGCAAGCTAGTTTTGTTTTGGAATTACACACAGAGAAAAGAGAAAACTATTGTGAAGCAGTGACTTGGTGAATTATTGTAATGGTTTGGGTTAAAACCACAGGGGAAGACAAAGGAAAAAAAAAAAAACTCCTTCTCCTATGCCTACATTTTAGCTGGGAGGAGTAGCCAGGTTATCAAGGTTACTCTTGCCTAGGTCCTTTTCCCATCAGCCCGGGAGACCNTGTGTGTGTGTCTGTCAGAGGGAATCCAGGCTGGTCATAATTGGGCAATTACCCCCATTTATTCCCCCATATATCTACCCTTTAATAAATTGCTGCCTTCCCTAGACGTCTCTTGTCCATTGATAAAACCTAATATTGTCCAAAACCAGGACATTTAGGTGCATCCTTTCTGTTTTAGGCATGTGTTATAGAAGAAATGGAAATTGAAGGATTGGTTATACAAGCCACAGATTAGCTCCTCACCTCCATCATCTTCTTTGTTTTGAATCCACAATTTTCAAAGATGGGATTAATTTGCTGTTCCCTGTATTCATTCACCTATGCTACTACTACTCCTAAAGACACAGCATCTCAAAAATTGAACAAAAAATAGCTGAATGTCTTATCACCAATGGCCATTCCATTAGTTTGTGGCTTGGACAATGGTACTAAAAATCATTCTTCAATGTAAATATTGGCAGCAAGTATGTTTTCATAACACAGATGACCACAATGTCTCAGTTTGAACAGAACCTTCTAAAATCCACTGGTATTTCAGGGGCTCCAAAGAGAGTCAGAAAAAACCCCCCTCCTCTTTCTCCTCATGTTTTTCATTACCTCAGCTTGCCCAGAGAAGGGTCATTCAGTCATTCATTACTCTGTGGTGGATAGACTACACATATCTGCTAGCATGCTCTTCTGCTGTGGACTGTTATTGAATTAGACACACAGGCAGAAGAATCTGAATGACAAGCATCATTTCATCTTGGTTTACACTTTACAATGCAAGCTAGTGATCAGATGTACCTCCAGTGACTTCATTTATTTCTTACTTCAATAAAGGTTTGTCAAAGAGAAATCCAGTCCCTTCACATTGGCAGGAGCTTATGAACAATAGTAGACGGGAATCTCACAGCAATACTAGCAATCAAGAATTGGAACCAATGAAAAATAGGAGGGTGGATTTTTAATCTATTTATGATTTTATCTGAAATTTTATTTAAATTATTTCAATTTGCTTTGCTAAGATGCTTTGTGAGCTCCAATGCTACAGTTGAACAGGATAACTCAGAAGTGTTTCCAGGCTCTAACTACACTTCAATGCTGCAATGGAGTGAAGGGTATGTGCTCACTGTAACATAGCTTCTCTAGCAAGGCAACTTTTATGTATGGGCTAAAGAAGAGCTACACCAAGTTCCATGAGATGCCCTTTGCAGAAAAGAGGTATCCAGCCAGGATGCAGACTTTGTCAAAGCAAATAGTGCAAAGATGTAAGTTGAGGCTGTGTTATTCACATCATACTCATGGGATAATATTGTTATTTTTAAGCTGCTAACCACAGTAAATTGAAGCAGTTTGGGAGGTGGTCTTAATAGAGAATTAGGAAGGGAGAGAACACCTTAAAAGACTTGATTTATTATTTTGGATTAGGAGATACTGTCAAGCATCATGCCAGCAGTGTGGCTTCACATTTATAAAATTGTTCATATTTTACATGTTGCATGTACAAAGATGTACATGGAGGGTCTTTGAGATCTTATGCAGGAAAAGCCATGGTGTGTGCAAGACAGAATGCACCCAAATTACTTTTGACCGTAAATTTCCTTTTGCACTGAAACTATGAGTTGCCAACATCCCCGAAAGTCCCTTCTAAATGAAGATATGAGGCTACAAAGGTTTGTGTTTAAGGGATGCTTTGTCCTTTAAGTTTTGTAGGTAATTTCATTATTGGAAGCTTGCAATATTTTTGCCAGACTCTCTCTCCTTCTCTCTTTCTCAAAAACCCCCCAAACCAACAAAACCAAACCTGATTGTTTTATCTAGGACCTCATAAGAGTCATTGGTGAGATCAGAAGCTTTAATGGAGTTTTTTATTGTAGTTCAAATAATCTCTAGTAGCATCCTCCTGGGGCTATAACAATGGAAAGTATTTTATAGCTTTAAGCATAATAGTGTCCTACAGAAAAAAAAAGTCTTTATTATCTCAAACTCTTTATCTCAGAATTAAAGAGCACACTAGAGAGACATTTTTATATGTGTTTAACTCAATACTTAATAAGAACAGAAATAGAACAAAAAACAACCTTTACCTAAAATACTGAGCCCACAGGACTTCTTACTTCTTTGTGTTTGAATGCATGCAGACAGTTTGAAAACAAGCCACCACTCCTGACAAGAGTAATTATTTTAATCTTTGTCCTGGAAACTCACTGGATTTACTCTTGTTGCAGAGGAGCCAATTGGGAAACACGGGCAACTCAAGCTTTCTTTTTAAGAAAAAGTCCCCATGTCCTGTACACTGGTCTTTGGCAGGAGCCCACTGGACACCTGTGCTCCCAAACCTGGCCTGCTAGAAGTGCCCACTACAGATGTCAGAGCTCTTTTGTTGACTTCCTATTAGTCGCCACTTAATGGATGTGAGCCGAACACAGCTTTGCCTAAGCACTTATCAATAGACAGCAAACATTCTTCTTTCCATGAGCAAAGGGTCAAACTGTTTTGCCTGGCCATAAAGCTGTGCCAGATAATTGCTGGTGATTAGCAATTTTAATTACCAGGTGCTAGCAGTTGTTGCTTGTGGAGCTTTTTTTGCTGTTATTGTAATTGGGCAGGCTGTCAGTAGGTATGGGTTATTGTATGCATGGTGTGTATTTTACAGATACATCATGCATCCTTTTAAAGCAGGTAAAATAAAGTCAGTAGCATAATGTCTTTCTGCTTGCATGTGATTAGCTGCATAGTGCTCCAACAGGTTTTTCGATAAAACTTGTCTGATACACGATTCTCTAATACAACTTGCTAGCTTTTAATCCTCTTGTAAATACTTGTATATACTATTGTTATTGAAGAGAGGCAATGATTTTAAAGTCTTTTCCTGCTACATTGGTCTAGTTGGAACTAAGCTTGTCAAACATGTTCTACCTCATTGGTTTTGCATGCAGACTTTTAGGGGGTTTTCATAGAATCACAAAAACCAATGGCACAATTAGCAGTGAACTAATCTTTTCCCATATTCAGCAGTGAAATGGGTTCAAAATAAAACTGACACAAAAGACTCTGATCTTCCTCACAGCAGTGAGAAAGTAAGCAGTATCCTTTTTTAAAATGAAATTTCCATTTATTTCCTTTACTCATTTTACATCACAAGCTTTGCATACATATTGAAGGTCTGAATGTACTTTTTACTTACCTTCTTGGGTTAGAAGATCGGGCTTGTTCATTGACACAATAAAAAGGATTAATACGCCAGCAGTACAGAGTTCTAGCTCTGTTCTTATTTGTTCTACTGTAATATTGTGTGTCTCAGCTCTGATCACAGCTTCATTTTTTCCAGCAGTAGCCAGACTGTTGGTAATAGACTGCTTGAAGGAAGGGGAGGAGCTCAGGAGGAGCTGTGAAACTGTAATGCCAGGTCCTTTTTGAGTCAAAAATTACAGATGTCTTAATGCTTGAGAGTTGTTATGAAATTCTTCAAGATGGCACATTCTACAGGTGTAAATCATCCATACTGGTTCCCCTTCTCCTGCTAGTTAATCCTGCTAGTTAAGCTTTGAAATCACTGAAACCTGAACTAAAAAAACCCAAAACTATTTAAATATGTAAAAAATGCCTCTGGGGAGGAGGATGCAGTTCTCAGGGTGCTCTCATTCCATGTTTCCACAGCACAGCTACACCCCATGGAAAATATGGAACCTTCTCCTTTCTGCTAACCTCAAAACCTGTGGACGAGCTGCAAAACCACAGTGGCAATCCTAATAACACTCCAAAGAAAGCTGTAAATAACTAATATTCCTGACAAGCAGGACAGCCCAGGACAGAATTTGATTTCCTGAAATCAGTCTTTGAGCAGTGGGAGATGTCTAATTTCTAATTGCTGGGTGTGCCAATCTTTTGTGCTGTCCCAGGCCGATTTTAGTTTTGAAGTCCCTGCCGCAAACCTCACAAGTCCATCCCCCGGCTGGAGCCATTTCTGCCGGTGCCCTGCATTTAGGAAAATGAGAAATCACGCTGTGATATTTTGGCCCTGGTCAGTGGCTACTTCTGGCAGGGGAAAAAAATTCTTGTTGTAGGACTAACACATAGTCCGGATGGGCTGATCAGTTTTCACAACCAACGTTTTTTTTCAAGTCTGAAGTCTGATCTTCATTGTAGAAACAAATAGCTTAGCTTAGGTATGGTTGTGTTAGTTATGTTTCCCTCTGTATCTGGAAACAGATTAGGTTTTTTCCTACACTATATTCTTGTTTTCCTGCAATGGCAGGCTGAAGTGAAAGGTTCTCAATATTTGAAACCACTGAGGCCGTTTCATTTCAGTTTGAACATGGACTTACATCTTCTCCTTTTTCTGTCTCCTGGTAACTGCAGTTTAAAAAGATGCAGAAATCAACTCCAGACTGGCTGATCCTGTTGCCACAAGAAGTTAATGAAATAGGTGTTTTCCTACATTTGCAATCACGAAACTCCAATATCCCCCCAAAAGCAAAAAGAAATATGCAGTTGTCTAAACCCATTCATTCCAAACAGCTTTTGCAATGATCACAGCCTGTCGCCAAAGTGTCAGGTTTTGGACTCAAGTAAATGCAAATGCCAGTGGATGGTACCCTTACCAGATCTAAAGAAATTGACAGGAATCTGCATGTAAGTGTAACAGTGAGTTTGCTTTCTCTCACTCTCTGTGTGGCAACATGGAGCTGCAAAGACTTCAGATGAGAATTTAGCTACATTCATGATGCAATTCCTGAAGAGAGTGGATTATGGATAGAGTTTAAACCTTAACTTTGAATTGCCTTGCTTTTGTGAATTGAAGTTAGACCCATGCAACAGTATTTGAACATAGATTCCGGTACTTTGTTAATATTAGTTACCTGCTGTGACACACAGCACATGGCAGTTTCATTTTTGTACTCTGTAAAATACAGGTATTGTACACCTGAATTATAATCTTGCTGTGATAATACATCTGTATTGATTCAACAAAACAAGTTGTCTATTTTGTCTTCACTAAGACATCACTATGAAGGAAAGACTGACAATCAGAAAGGTAAATATTTTGGACTTCATGACTTGTGGTATGACAAAAAGCATAAAAGTGCAATAATTTTGAAATGAGACCTTGCAGACAATGCCACTGCAATTGTACGAGTGAGATCAACTTCCTACAAAAATGTTTATTATACAGCAGTGTTAAAGTGTAATGAACAATCATTTAAAAAAGTATAAAGTGAAAAATGTTCTATTTAGTGATGTTCTACTGTCTGAAGTATAAACATGAAGGTACTGAAATGTAAAATAAAGGTGAATTTTGAACTTTGACAAAATAGTCTTTTAATCAATGAACTACAATGTTTCACTTTTAACAAGGATTTTGTATTTATCACTAAACTCAGATAACGTACAGCTTTTGGAGAGAGAGTTGTATTCATAAACCACTACATTTAGTGTCTTCCATGAAAATTAAAATTAAAAAATAAAAGTCATGTCGTTTTCTTATAAAATATTTCAGTCTCATTTTACATTGGTTTTATTTAAAAATTTTATTTCTGTACTTACGCAGTAAATGTGTTGCAGTCCTGATGGAGCACCAACAGGGAGTCCTTGACAATACTGATTTGAAAATACCCGTATATCCAGAGGATATGAGACAAAATATAAGAAGGCTGAATTTAGCCTGGACTAGTATTGTGTGACAAGAAATATTAAAGGGTATTTACAAAAAACCTGTGGAGCCATGAAAGGTTATGTTTTGGACCATCTCTTCTACTCAAAACTTTTACTACAAGGGTGAAAGGTGACCAGAGGCTACACAGAGGCATATCTGGAGGCTTCACAACACATCTGGTTATCCCCACTACTGTGCATAGAAATGTACTTGTACAACCCACTCGGTACATTTTCTGCTTGAGGTTGCCAGATGCTGGGTCCAAAGGTCAAGCAGGAGTAAGCTTGGCAGGCATTTTATTTGTACTCTTTGCCACCTCATGGGCCGTCACTGAGTCTGTTAGCCCCAAGAAACACCTTTTTTCTTATTTGGCACCACTCTGTGCACAGGCTGTCTCTGTTACTGACCTTTCATTCGTACTGCTCTCAGTCTTTGGGGAAAACTAAGTACATCTTTCAGTGGATATTCTTGCAGTGTTCGACTGACTTTTTCAAGAACAGGTGTTATTTAAATTGTATTATTCAAAAACAGGTATTCCTGAATAAATCTTGAGGGGACAGACCAGGAAAAATATCTAATAAAGACATTTATAACACAGCAATAAATTAGTTGCTGAAGGTCTTTGAACACCTGATGAAACTAATGTTCAAGTCCTGTGAAGACCTCTTGAGAGATAGAGAAGCCCAAGGCATGCTTAGGAAGCCAGAGGAGATGGAGTGCTGAGACATACTTTGACTTAGTAAATGTCTGCTGAAGCTCAGTTACAGTCCTCAAGCTCTTCACTTCCTCTTGGCTGCTTGCACTACTTGCAGAGCAAGTAAGCTTGTAGAGCAGAGGGAGAAGGCTGAATCATGAGCTCTCCTCCATGTCCTTCAGTGTGGATACTGTCAGCCCAGTGATGAGCACAGGTCTTTGTGAGAGGCTTAAGGAAGGGGTAGAGGGCTGTCCATCTCTGTTGCACCATGAGAACTGGGAAAACTGTAATATATGGCAGGATAGTGTATACTGAGAAGACATGGGAGGCATTTTACGTTTCATGCTCTAAGCATCTCTCACACCATCCCAAACAGAAAGTAAATTCCAGTGAAACATTAGTGCTCCTTGCTTCCCCCACTGTATAACTCCCCAATGTGTGAGTTATTAACTGAAGTGCTCATGGGGTAAAATAAGGGAAAGAGACTGTGTACCAGAAAGGTACACAGTCTTATCTTAGGTACTTATACAGGGAATTCCTGGCCTTAAGAGACTATCCCAGCAGGATGGCAGTTTTGTTCTTCTGTGAAGGGTTAGCACACTGTGTTCTAAAAGTGTGCTGAAGGAGAAAGTGCTGTAAGTAATATTAAAGCATTCAAACACAGTGATGTAGTGAGGTGTTCAGGAGAAGGTCATGTTGTGACATCAATCAAATAAACTGGCTTAGAGAAAAGAGAGAGGCCTTTGCTCTCATTCTGTATGGTGAAGGGAATGATATATCATGGCTGATGAGAGCACCAGCCACTGGAAACAAGTTGTCTGAGAATGATGTCTGGATCCACAGCAGGGCAAAACCAACAGAAATGAGGTGATATATTAATAAGACTCTCAGGGATTGGAGGAGGAAGGAGAGATAATGGCATGAAAGCATAAAAGTAATGTGATAAAAGAGGTTAATGTGGTAGATGTCTACGAGAAAGAATAAAGGAAGCAAATCTAAAATTAAATAACTAGAAGATGGAGTTGTGATCAATGTCCTACCTATAACATCTGCTTTTCTAGTCAAGACTTTTCCTGAAATGATGTGAAGAACAGAATTCTATATACAAAAATAATATGTCATTGACATTTTAGAACCTATTGCATGTTCGTGAGTCATAGTGACTACAGGACTATAAAGTGGTCTAGAAAGAGTTGCCTTGAGACATATACGCCATATATGTCGAAGAGAGAGTGACAATTATCTGTTGCCCTCCCTATTGCCCTGCTCTTTAAATTTTTGAAAACTGCTGATCAGTGTCCTCAGTCTTTTGTCATCACATATCATCCAGCCACTCTTTTGCTATGCCCTGATCAGGGAACAGGCTTCCTGTAGACTCTTGCCAACTTCAGTGCAAATCAGTTGCTGTAACTAGACTCAATGCTTTAGTTGAGGCTTTATCAGCATCAAGTAAAGCAAAACGATTTCTTTGTATGTCTTACAGATGACCCTTTTGTTTACACATTCCAGCATGTTGTGATTTTTTTTTTTTTTTGCTGCCATATGATGTCTTTGGATGACATTCTGCTTTTGACAACTGCAGATCCTGCAAAGCTCTTAAGTAGTTAGTAGTTTCCCACTTTGTATTTAAGCAGCTGAAATGCAGAAATGAATGTGGAACTTTGCTTTTTTTTTTTTTCCAGACAATTCTAATTTCTCAAAGCTTTTTCAGAGTCTGACTCCTGTCCTCCAAATCACTTTCAGCTTCTTCTGGGTTAGAGTCAGATGTAAATTTACAAAGTACAATCTCTATTCCATCATCCAAATTAATAATGCAAATACTGAATAGTGCCAGACATGGGATAGACTCCTGGGAAACGCTTCTCAATACATCTTTTCAATTTGNACAATTATCTGTTGCCCTCCCTATTGCCCTGCTCTTTAAATTTTTGAAAACTGCTGATCAGTGTCCTCAGTCTTTTGTCATCACATATCATCCAGCCACTCTTTTGCTATGCCCTGATCAGGGAACAGGCTTCCTGTAGACTCTTGCCAACTTCAGTGCAAATCAGTTGCTGTAACTAGACTCAATGCTTTAGTTGAGGCTTTATCAGCATCAAGTAAAGCAAAACGATTTCTTTGTATGTCTTACAGATGACCCTTTTGTTTACACATTCCAGCATGTTGTGATTTTTTTTTTTTTTGCTGCCATATGATGTCTTTGGATGACATTCTGCTTTTGACAACTGCAGATCCTGCAAAGCTCTTAAGTAGTTAGTAGTTTCCCACTTTGTATTTAAGCAGCTGAAATGCAGAAATGAATGTGGAACTTTGCTTTTTTTTTTTTTCCAGACAATTCTAATTTCTCAAAGCTTTTTCAGAGTCTGACTCCTGTCCTCCAAATCACTTTCAGCTTCTTCTGGGTTAGAGTCAGATGTAAATTTACAAAGTACAATCTCTATTCCATCATCCAAATTAATAATGCAAATACTGAATAGTGCCAGACATGGGATAGACTCCTGGGAAACGCTTCTCAATACATCTTTTCAATTTGATAGTTGACCATTGATAACTAATTTCCTAGCACAGCTTTCTGGCCAGTTTTGCATCCACCCTATGGCTGCTCTTTTGTTACTATCCTACAACTGAGGGCTGTTCCTTGAGCACCTGCTCTTTTGTCAAAAAATTCTTTCTTTACCCCTCCGATCTTGCGTGCTGGTTACTCCAGGGAAGAGTAGCCAGAGAGGCGATGAGCACACAGCTTCTGAGGAGCTCCTCTGGGCCTTTAGACAGCCAATTAGTACAGTTGGGGTGCCTGTGGGAAATTTGTCTTTTCAATTCTGTCAGTTAACTACTATTTGGTGCTCCAAAGAAACGACCTCTGTGTTTTTTGCAGTTTTTTTCATATACTGCTCTTGTATCCCTCAGAGGAAAGACAGTATTTGTCTGAGAAGGAGACAGCGATAAACACAAGTTTGTGGTTCGTTTTTTTCATTTCTTAGTCCTTCATGACTTTTTCCTTAGTACCAACATTCTAATCCTGTCCAGGAAAGGATATAAAGAAAGGGTATGTGAACCCAGATAACTCAAATACATTTTGTTCTTCAAGTCTCAAATACATATTTTTAATTCTGATTTCTCAGGTAAAGAATGAATACTGTGGAAATTAGAAGAAATCTTTTTGCTTGGAAAAATAATTACCCATGTATAATATTAGATTTTTTGTTCTTGAGCTCTTTTTTTAACCAAGTTGTCAATAATATCTCTGGATATTTTAAAGTCCTGAATTGAGTCCTACTCTTCATAAGTTGGGGTGCACACTTCCCAGAGAGGACAAATAAATTAGCATCAAAGGTTTGGATATGGTTTAAGGATAATGGACATTACCAGAGATCAGAAAGTTGCTATAACCACCTAGAGCAAGTGGGGACAAGATCTTTTACATATTCGAATTCGATATACTTCTCTGAAGGTTGGATCAAGGCATTTTAACTCCTTGTCTTTTACAAGAGAAGACATGAGGTGAAGAGAGCTATTCAGAGACATAGTTCAGGAGTCATTCACAATTTGCAGAGTAGCCTGTGAAAACACAGCCTGCTTCATGCCCCACCTTCAGAAAATAAGTGTTTGTGAAGTGATTTGTTATTTAGAAGTACTTCAGATCTTGCCATTACATTTTAGATGTCAAAAGCCCAGATGGATAATGTGAAGAGCATTTAAAAAAGGAATATTTCAGATATTGAAGTTGCAATCCCATATTGAATGAATAATCCACTCTAGAAATATGGAAAATATTTAGTGAACAGCTGGATTGACTGCAGTCAATTCATCGTTGTTTTGACAGGGGACAGAGGTCAGCAAATCCTAACTATGTTTCAGTGGGGATATGAAAATGAGTATAATCAAGAAATTTTAAAAATATAAACCATCTGGTTAAAGGAAGAGAATTAGAGGATAATTTTCCAATATCAGAAGCTAAGCTAAGGGATAATTAGAAGAGCAAAAATATGAATTTTGAACCGCTGAGAACATTTCAGCTATCAGCAGCACAAACAATGAGGATAACACAAGCTGTAGCTTCAGTTGTAGGAGAATGGGGGACTGACATACTCATTTTCACCCCAGGCAGTACAGTGAAGCAGCTGCTATATTCCTCCTGCTGGAGAAGCAACATCCTGCAGACATTCTTCTGTCATGTTGCTTCAAAAAGGAACAGTGCAGCACTGGGACTTTACAGCAAAAACCTTCATCTGGGCTGTGAAAACCAGTCGGATACCCCTGCCTGGTTGAAACAAATTCCTCTCTGACATTTTTGCTGTATTTTATTACGGTCTTTCTGTTTTCCCTCCACAGTAATTTGGCCCAAAATGAGTAATAGAGAAGTTCGCACGAAATAGCAAAGTTGTACATCACCATCAACAAAAACAATAAAAACACTTCTAGCATCTTTAATTTCCAATCAATGAACAAATGAGGTTATTGGCTGAATAAAGGGTAGAGGATTGTCAGGCTTTTTAATTCAACCACTCTTGTGGTCTGACTCAGCTGTCAGAGCTGACTTGAAGGGAATGGTTGAGACAACACACAATCTGAGTTTTTAGAGGGCAAGAAAATCTATAGAATGAAAACAATGATTATGACTTCCCAGGAACACTGATATGCTAAATTTGTGAGTTTTAAATAAATTCAAGATTTTTGAAAAAAAAATTGCTTTTAAGGCCCACAAGAAAAGCTTGCATTTGAAATGTTGGCTGCTTGTATACACCTCACCTACATGAATTTTCTTGTGTGGTATTTGGTTGCTAAGGATGCTATCACAAACAGACGGAATTTCAGTTGAAGCCTGGAGAAGGCAGTCTGCTATTTCTGGTGGAGTGTGGAGTAGCTTGTTCTTGTCTATTTATTATTATTTTCTTAGCGAAGTACCAGTTCCTGGAACTGGCAAAGTAATCTTTCATGAATGAAACATTCTGGGGGAATGCAGAATAGCACTACACAAGCTGAATTATTTACCAGACTTATGAAAAAAATCAGAGTAAAGCATGTTTTCCAGGCCCAGGGTTTTTTAGGTTTTGTGCACATCTGGACCACAGCAGCTCAAAAAGGCATATTCAGACATCACAGGTGAATACTGATGATGAAATTGAGGTGGCACAAAGCTCAGAATAGTGTGCCCAGCATCATGAGGGCAGTGATCCTCCCCCTGTACTCTACATTGAAAGAAAGACATTGAGGTGATGGAGTGTCCAGAAAAGGGCAATAGAGCTGGTGAAGGGTCTGGAGAACACATGTTAGGAGCAGCTGAGGAAACTGAGGTTATTTAGCCTGGACAAAAGGGTGCTTGGAGGGAACTTATCACTCTCTATCATTACCCAAAGGAGGGTGTCTTCTCCCAAGTAACAAGTGTCAGGATGAGAGAAAATTGCCTCAAGTTGTGCCAGAGGAGTTTTAGATTGGATATTAGGAAAAATTTCTTCACTGAAGGTTTAGCAATCACTGGAACAGGCTGCCCAGGGAAATGATGGAGTCACCATCCCTGGAGGTACTTAAAAGATGCATAAATGTGACACCTGGGGCCATGGTTTATTGGTGGACTTGGCAGACATGGTTTAATTGGACTTGATGGTTTAGTTGGACTTGAATTTAGAGGTCTTCCTTACCTAAATGATTCTATGATTTGATGGTTCAGTAGAGGTCACAGATGGGAGAAAAATCCCAGTAAACACACTGAATTCTGTTACATTAGGCGACATGCTGTCACAGCCATCAAAACCCAGTCAGTTTTAAGCTAATTGCAATGTAAGCATAATCTGAGTTGGGATTTGCTGTGGAGGAATAGTCTCAATCCTTTTTTTTAGAAGATGTAAGAACAGATGATATTTAAACTACTGCAGTTCATAGAGACACCAAGATGACTGTTAGCTTCTCTTTCCCATGGGAGCTCAGAAATTTTTCCTGCAACATCACTGTCACTAAAGAAGTGCAGGCTTGTTCTTTCCTTTCCTAGGTGTTGGCAACAGGACTTAAAATAAATATAGCTATTTAGGAGAATAACTTGAAATTGTCTCCCATTTAAACAGACATCTAATCACGTGGTGAAAATTCTCTCCATTTCCAAAGGCCCCTCTGGATAGAAGAAAGAAAGAGGGCACCTGTCCAGCTGACAGAAGCTGTAAGCTCCTGGCTGCTGGAGTGTCTTTTCACACTGCTTCACCTACTATCTGCCCTCAGATTATGCTCTATCAGTGACTGGTAGCAAAACACGTCAGTTATCATTGCTCTTAAATATGAGATTCACAACATGAATTTTAAAAGTCTTGGCCTGTGATTGGTGACTGTGTCTTTTTCTGCTCCTGCCTCTTTTTTCCTCCTTATCTAGACATTCTGTTGAAAGTCATACTTGAAGGAAGTTTGTTACAGGTGACAGCCCAATTTCTTGACCAACAGTAGCTAACTACAGTGACTCCAGGACATGGTATTACGTTTCTTTTAAAAAGTTAAGATAAGCTTTTCTTTTCCTATATGGGAACAGATATCCCTTGTTATTAATTTGAAACACATGTAATTCAGCTTAAGTGGGGGGAAGGGGAATTAGAAGGAAAAGGATGCATCCTGTTAGAAAATGGAAAATACTGTATTTATCATCTTAAAAAGAACAAAAAATCTGCAAGTTATGTAGGTTTCTGTGACAGTAATTATCCTTCTATTCAAGAATGAGTAATTACATCATTCTGCATGCTAACTTCCCCCCCTCACCAGTTATGTGGCATGTGCAGGCAGGTGCACACACACATGCAATATGCTTGTTCCCTGAAGAATAAAACTAGGGTGCACTACAAAAGGTAGTTCTGTTGTTTCCTTGAATAATGGTGATTATGGTACTTCTTTGTTTATGCTAAACATCTGTGGGTGAGGGGAAAGCAAGCTGAATTTTTTTATTTCTTGTTAGAAAAGCTGAATACGGCTCTGCCTTGACACTAGCCAGTGCAGTGCTTTGGAAGTATTCAATCCCTTCTGTCTACAGTGAGAAAACACACTGATTTTTGTGAACAGTATGTTTAAAAAGAGAGTTTTAGAAGCTCACTGCAGGATGAAAATCTGCTATAACTAATATTTCTGTGTTTGTGCTCTTCAAAATGTGAAAAAGCAACATTTGAATGCACATATATATTGCAAGTATTTTTCTGGGAATTGTTTTTTTAAATTATTCTTGCTGACTTACTGAATCACAGAATCGTTTTGGTTGGAAAAGACATTTAAGATTGTCAAGTTCAACCACCAACCCAGCACTGTCAAGTCCTGTCACAGGGTTAAAACCAAAAGTAAAAACGGTCAAACCTTGGTGCGGTGGCTTCGCCCTGCGCCAGCGGCCCTGGCGGCCACTCCCGCTCCCGGGCCGCCCGGCCCTGTGCCCGCGTAGGTTTCAGTGGCCCTTTTCTTCCCCCCCCAGGCGGCACGGCACGGACGGCGGGCACGGTGCTGAGTGCCACCAGGAACTGCTGCTGGAGGTGCAGCTCTGGCCCGATGCCGAGTCCCAGTGCAGCCCCACGTGGCCCCGGCTTCGCCCCGGAGCAGCACTGTGCGGGCTTACCGGTGCGGGCAGCACTTGTGCCGCCCAGAGTCACTGCAGGAGGCGCGGCCCCAGTCCCAGGCTGGGGTCGGCCATGGCCCCGCTCCGAGGCCCAGCCGAGCCCCCGGAGAGGAGCCGCGCTTGTTCGGCCAAGGTGGGNGGCTTTGGACGTTGCAGTGGTAACATCGCTTCTCATCGTCGCCAGGACTAACGGCTGAGTGGAGGTCGGGTAAGTGATTTCCGCTGCGGCAGTCTGGTGGGCAGTGCCTGCGGGGGGGAGCCATTCTTTTGATCACATTTCTTTTTGTGATCAGGCTTTTCTTTCTTTCCTTTTTTTTCTCTCTCTTTCGGAGGGGTGGACTTCCTTTCTCTCGGAATTGCATTCTTCCTTGTGGATTTTGGGGAGGTGGATTTTCTTTCCTCGGGGAGGGGAGTTGTTTTCTTCCTTTCGTTTTTTTTCCTTTGTGGTTTTTTTTTTCTTTTCCCCCGGGGGCAAGTTGTCTGGCTATTACCGGCAGCTACTGCCCGGGGCCCAAAGACCACATCTTTTTTCATCAGCACTAAACCCCTCCCTGGGCTATCGGGAAGGGGAGGGAGGGAGGCGTGCGCGGTTTCTAATTTTTCTTGAGTATTTTTCCTTCAGTCAAAGCCGGGCAGAAGCTCGCACTGCTAGGGGGGTCCTCAGACCGGCCACGTGCTTCCTCTATTTACCCCGGCATCTCTCCGGGAGCCCAGAGAGAGACAGCACTATTTCCAGAGTATCCTCGTCCCAAAACGGGCCCTGGGAAACAATTTGTTTGTTTGCACTTTATTTGTCGGGTTTTGTGTGTGCGCGAAATAAACTGTGATATTTGTGTGTTTTCTTCATTTTTGGGGGGTGTTTGTGGCTTCTCTCGGAATCTCTTGTCCAAAATTGCTAAATTTGTGGTAAAACCACGACAAGTCCACAGTTAAACACTGTCCCCAAGTACCACATTTACACATCTTTTCAGTACCTCCAGGGATAGTAACTCTACTGCTCCCCTGGTAAGCCTGTTCCAATGCTTGAAAACCCTTTAAGTGAAGAAATTTTTCCTAAATAAAATTTTCTGATAGGCAATCTCAACCTCCACTGGAAAACCTTGAGGCCATTTGGTCTTATACAATTTCTTGCTTCTTGGGAGAAGAGATCGACATCCTCCTGGCTATAACCGCTTTCAGGGAGCTGTAGAGAGCAATAAGGTCTCCCCTTGAACCTCCTTTTGTCCAGGCTTATCAACTCCAGTTCTCTCGGCCACTCCTCACAGAACTCCAGCAGCTCTGTTGCCCTTCTCTGGACACATTCCAGAATGTCAATATTTTTGAGATCTTGTTGACCTACAAACCAGCAATAAACAAGTGCAGATTCCTATGAAGAAGGCAAATGAAAAATTAAAAGGGAAAGAAGGAGGGAGAGGAGAGGTGAAGAGAAGAAGAGGAAATGGGGAAGGAAAAGAGATCTAACACATTGAGCAGCGAATACAAACCTTAAAATAGGCTGAGGACTGGGCACAGGAAAAACACACAGCAGGTACGTCTTTATGTAGGATACAGTCACAAACAAGACACTCAGCTCACCAAAAGATGTTTCTACATGCTTACATTTCTGAAGTACCATCTCCAAAAGAAAACAAGATTTTGCTTTTAGTAAGTGCACAGCACATCAAGGTTGATCAATTTGTTAACGTGAACTTTCGAGAGAAGAGCAATTACAGCAAAAAAGGTTCTGACATGTAAATCAAAGTAGTTGGGTTAGAAGAAAAGAATATTGTAAAACAATCGTGTCCCAACTTTTATAGACAAAATCCATATGATGTGCAGAGGTGGGCCTAGTGATCATGTAATTAAGGACTGCAAGGGTGCAAGCACACCCAGGTTAGTAAGAGTTTGGTTGGTGGTTTTGTGAATGCAGGTTTAACTGCACACACAGCCCCAGGAACCCCATGCTCATGGGGATGTTGGGGACAGATGCTTTGCTGTTACATAGATTCTAACTGTTTAAATAAAAAAATCCAGTGAGGGTTTTTGAACAAAAAAATTGTAGGATTTAGCCAAAATGTAAGGAGTCTTTGGGTCCTTACTTAATTATGATCTACCTTGTTACACTTGCAGAAATAGTGCTAGAGAAGAGGAGACTGTTCTTATAGTATTAAGAGTATGCACTCCTACTATTATTTTATTTGTATTCTTCCTTCTTAAAAGTAGTTGCTGCAAATAACCCCAGTTCTTTCAGTCACTCCTCATAAGACTTGTTCTCTTGTATTTTCACCAGCTTCATTGCTCTTCTTTGCCCATAATCAAGCACCTAAACATGAAGTTTACCTTTAACTTGTCTTGCTTCTTTCTCAGGCTGGCTGTGTAAAGCATCTGAATCTTTGCCAGACCTGTTAGCTATTCACAGATTAGAGCTCTCCGAGGAACTTCTGCTTCTTTTCATAGAATTCTTCTTGCTTTATGCAATGATGTGTTGCTGAGTAGCCTCTTGTTTAATCAGTAATGCTCACTTCTCTATCCTACTTGCGATGCACCCAAAGCAACACTCATAAAACTTTTGGTAGAATCAGGGATGTGACCTCAGGGGCTGACCTAGATCTTCCCAAGGCAGAGTTATCTACACACTCTACTTGCTTAGGGAGTTGCACCCAATTTGTTCTTGAGCAATCTGATGCTGGACGTCCCATTTTCTCTTCTGACAATCTATTCAAATGCTTCTCCATTTCTACTGCTACAGTATCTTTTGTCATTCTCAACCTGAAGTTTTCCTGCTGCCACTTAATCCTAATGTTCTTCAGCCTTCAAAGAATATATATCAATAAAAATGTGTGGAGAACATATATCAATAAAAATGAGTACTTATAATAGTCCTATACATATTTGAAGATTGTTGCTATATCTTCTCTAGAAAAAATCCTACTTCATTAGGAAGCGTATTTAGACCTCAAACATTCCTTTGCCTATTTCAGGGCAGTGTGCAAATAGCCCACTTTTGGCTGTAACCAAGGGACCCAGAAGCTGACACAGATCTAGACAACTTCTCACCAGTCCACCTAATCTACTCACCCACTTTGAACCTACATTTTTGCAGGCAAAGAGGCAGTATTCTTAGAATAATGCCCTAAGTTCCTAAAACTCAGTCTCTGGAGAAAAGTGAAGTTTAGGCCAGTTCTGTGCATGTAGACTGAGAGATCTCTCCTCTGTAAATTGTCAAAACTATCTACCTATAAGTCTTAACCCACTGCTCAGGGCTGCTCTTCTCTAAAATGGTAAGGCACATCCATGTGTCACAGGTTTCTGGGTCCCATGTGGTGTCCCTTTAGATTTACTTCGGTTCCAGAGTTCAGAAGTCATAAGAGAGCTGTGCCACAGTCCTCAAGAGCTGTGGTTTTACAGCACAAACCCCAGCCTGTGACAGTGTGTGGTGAGAGGATTTGCAGGGGTGGGAGAAGGAGGCTGGGGCTGTCTTTGTGAACCAGGTAGGTTGCTGCACTGTCACACAGCCTGTCTGCTGAGAGCAGTCTCCAGAGGGAATTGTCCCCTCAAGCTGTACCTGGATGTTATTTCATGGCAAAAAACAGAGAGTTTAGGAGCACGATAACACAAATACAGGATACAAGATTCAGTGGCAGAGTGAGATCAATTGACAACATGATTATCTATTATGTTAGGAGAAGGATATTCTATTCATAGCATTTTCCAACACACAATTAAAATAAAGGACTGCGGGGACAATCTTGTGTCATGGTCATGGTAAAAAAAGTCTGCCTTAATGTTTATGCACCTGTCTCAACATCTTAGAGTCCACTTCAGAGAAGAACTCATCACAGCATTCTGTACTCTTTTCTGTGGGAATTTGATGTAACTATGCCGGAGAAAACAATGGAATTCAGATGATCAATGAAGTGTCTTAACAAAACATTTGTTAATGCTCTCTGCATTTAAGCCCCAATTACATTTAAGCCCAGCACTGCATTTAAACTTAACCGAAATTTATTCAAATGTTCATTTGCCCTGCCAATAATTTCGTTATGGCAAGTTTCTTCCCATGCATGCAGCTATTTGAATTATTAAAAAATTATTTTTCTCTTATAGTTTTCAGAAAAATAATGTTGTGGGTTTTTTCATTTTTATAGTGTTTTCTCTCTTGTCCAGTATTGGAGGGACAGAGTATCCTTACAGAATAAGTTGCTTATTCCTAACCTTGAACATATTTACTAAGAAAATATTCGTTTTAACAGGCAATTTTCAAATGTCTTGAAAAAAGACACTAACTTTAGCAACTATTTCCCTTGATCTTGTTCATTCTGTTCTGAGAAACAAAGCAAAGTGAAACAAACAGGAGAAAAAAAATCCCAAACAAGTAAACAGAAACAAAAACAAAATCCCGGTTTCAAATATATATATATATACTGAATTTTGAGAAAGTTCTTGGAAAGTAAAAATTTCAGGCATGCTGTAGGTAATCCTGTTACAAACAACAGTACTGAAATATACATTTAAATCTAAGCAGAGATTAAAAAAAAAATATTTTCCCACCATGAAACAACGTGTTTCACTACATTGAAAAAGAGAGGATGAGTGTCAGTGATCTGGGTCAGTTTTCATTAACAGCCTAAATGATAGCACAGCAACTGCATCCAATAAATTTGTAAATAGGCAAAACTTGAGAGGGGATGGGCATGCTGGTCCAGGAATAGAATTCAAATATTCTTGGCAAATTGGAGATAAACTGAAAAGGCTGAGTATATAAATAGCAATAGAGCACACATCACGTCCAGTTCTTCTCTTCTATTTCGCATTAACAAGGCCTGACATGAAATGCTGTCTCCAGTTTGGGAGTGTCATATTTTGGGAAGAATAATTGGAGGGGGAAAACTGAAAATTGTAAGAGCTTCAGAAAACGTGGATCTCAGGTCTGCTTGCATTAGTGGAGTGATTGACATTGGTGTGATATGGCATGTTTTTGAGTACATGAAAGGCTGCTGCAAGGATGGACTAAACCATTCTTCTTGTCTTAGATGAATGGTTGAGAAATTATGGACCTACACTGCATCAAACACAAATTTAGGTCAGACACAGAAAAAACCTGCCAACTCTGTATGCAAAAGTGCTGGAATAGCATTGGGAGATTCATTATTACTGGAGGTATCAAAAAAACATGTTACACTGACCTCTGTTAAAAAGAAATTGAGATTCTTGAGCTTGCTTGGGCATAAAGGAGAGAGGTATAACGAGGATTCCAGTAGTCCTGCAGCTTTATGACTGTATAATCCATAATGATAAGGGAATCAACACCAGAGTAGAAGGTAGATCCAACCATTTTGTCATTTGCCTGCATGGAAAGACATACTTTCTTCTCTCCACCCTGCAAAACCTATTGGTGACTGGAGTATTTGAAAGCTTAGTCCTAACTTGCAAATGCAGAATTTGCTTTCCTGCTGTTTTCATAGACACTATGTGACACTGCAAATGTATTTTTGAGTTTCCATGTAAAATCATACAGGATAAAAATAAAATTACATTATATCTGTATCCATGAAAGCTGTGGGCGGGTGGGTGGCAGGGTGGCTGCCAAAGCCCTGATTTTAAGCTTCATGAATTGGGGAGAAATTGCAGTTCCTCAGTGAGATTGATTCCATGACTGCTCAGCTTGATAAGCTCAGCAGAAGATCGGCAGGAAAAAAAATCCTAAAACCTGTGGGGATTTTTTTATTTGAATAAAAGACCATATTATGAAACTGTACTACTGCTTGTTAGTGGCTCTGCTGTTTGTCACAAACATTACTCGTCAGCTGATAGTGTTAGTGATTATTTATTACTTCAGCCTCTAATTAACAAATATAATGATAAATTCCTGCTGAAAATGCCATTCTACTTTGCACTGGATACTTTTTAAAACTTGTTTTATGTCTTCTACTGGGACACATAGAGTTCAGCAATAGAAATGTTTTTCTTTATGGTTGGGGAAGAAAAAAGGGTTGTGTATACTTACTTTATAGTTTGAGAATTCAAGGACACAGAGAAGCTTTTGGCATGTACATCTTGGCTTTAAAGGGAACTGGGAAAGCTACCCAGGCTTCTTTGTGTTTTTCCTGTAGATCTCCATTCTGTTTGCCATCTCTCCTCCCTCTTTTCAGAGGGGCTTTGAAATTCCTTACGGACCTGATACAGAGTTGCTCTAGGAGTTTCCTCATAACCAAATCCTGTCACATGAGGATACTGCTAAGAGAAGTAAAAGCACTAACAAGTTCTAGCAATGCCAAATTACATTCAGTTCTTGTATTTTCACTTGGCATGGTAACACTTCCAAAGAGCAATTGTTTCACAATCAGAACTTCTGCAGCCTGTTCATTTCCTTTCTCTTATTTAGCTGCTCAGAGACCATCAGACACCAGGCAAGCCAATAAATATCCATCTGAGAAATTATATAGCTTAAACATCAAGTGAGACAAACTACTTTTTTTCTTGCAAGTACAAATTAAAGGGACAATCCTGATTATATCACTAGAAATAATTCATTTGCATAGTAACCTTTTTCTCTTTAATGAGCTTCAGGTATTAATTAAATTAAAAATTCTGATTTTTAGGAAAGCTTTTCTCCTAAAATAGTTCCTCTGTTGTGGCAGATATGGGACAAAATTTTCTTAAATAAAACTCAGTACTTGCAGCCATGACTCATGTGACATTTTCAGCAAAGTACTCAAGAATATGCTAGTTGTTCCAAGGCTGCTTGGACTTAAACTTACACTAAAGGTTGTATTTATAAATAAGGAACTTGTGCCTATATCATTTAGAATAGAAGAAAGTCTCTGTTTAGATTTGTCACTAGAAGAAACACAGTTATGCATAGGGATTTCAATGGCTCTTCCATTAAGGTCCATTGGTAACAACGTTTAAAATGCTTTTAATAAGGAGATTGAGTGGTTTACAGGTCTTTCCTCTGATCAACGTTTGAAGAAATTTCTTTACACAGAACAGCAGACGTGCAAAAAATCAGTGATGTTTAATATCCACGCTGATAGCCATGTTACCTACAGGGAAGTCCTGAGCAAGAGGCATTTCTGAATCAGAGCATTCTGAGGGAGAAGGAAACCTGATTTGCCAAGAAATTGGTTCTGGTGGGATATTCGTGAAAGAGGTCAAAAACAGCTGAGTCTTGTTAATATGTCTTGCAGTGAATTTCAGAAATCTGTAGGCTCCATCCTGTGTTTCGGGGACTGTGTGCAATGTGGAAGTAAATAAATTACATTAGGTGGATACTGTTTGGAGTCTCAGATTAATTGCTGTCCTTAATAGGACAATGACTTTCAATCATTCTCATCCAAGTAAACTCCAGGTGTTCAGCAAAGGGGTCCATGCTGCTGAGTCACAAAGGCTAAAACTCATATCTGCTGTCTTTAGATATCTGCAGAATAAATGTCAATGTGCACTCGTATCCCTAGGCTGCCTTTATATTAATTGGAAGAGAATTTGACCCTATTTTTTGCATCTGCTTTAAGATGGTGTGAATCACACCTTCAAAATGCTTCTTTCTCTTTTCTGATTACAAAAGCAGCCAGTGGTGGCTAGCTCAGGGACAGACATTTAACTAACAAATCTATTAGGTTAGGAGAGATGAATCCCAGACAAAAGTGCAAATACACACAGTATGCCTGGATGCACATCCTTTATGTTGTTTTTCTCTGATGATGCCAAATGACATCTGGCTGGGCACTGCCTTCGGGCACTCCTGTGTGCATGTCTGCCTTTCACTAGGAAAAGGAAGAGGGAGGGAGGAGAGGGTCTGGCTGCTGCCCAGCTCCCGTCCCAGCATGGAGTGGGAAAATGGCTGCAGAACCCACCAGGCCCAGGAACTGACATGCATTCTTGGGTCCCACAGCATAGAAATAGCCAATCTGCCTGTTATAAAACAGCTGTTGTTCAATTCACCAGACACCTCCTGGGCACTAGACTAGGACCTCTCAGCTGGTGGCCTCACTCCCTCCTTATGTGGTGATGTCATAGAAAAAGAAGTCAAAGGCACCAAGGCTGAAAATAAGAGCATCAGCTTCCTTTCATCTTAATTTTCAGACATAGGAAATTATTGTTCAGCAAAAGATGCAGTGTTAAAGCAAAACCTGTGCTTAAAGTCATAGGTATCTTCTCTGGTTGCAGACCTATCACTGCATTGACACTCAGAGTCTGGCAATGCATGAGACATTGTTCCAGCTAAGGGTATTTTGTGAGGGCAGAAGTAGCAAGGCAGGTCACTCTCCCTCATTGTTCTTTGACTTTGCTTTCAGGTCATTTCTGAAAAAAAGACTGATTTTCTTTGAGCAAGGCTCGCTTTCTGTGATCATTTTCTGATAATATCATTTGCTTTCAACTTCGAAGTGGGGTTGTGGAATGAGATCCCCCTGGACCTCCGTGACTGTATTTTACCTGGCAGTAAACATCTCAGTTCATTCTCTTGTCACCTGATCTGGGATAAAAGAAACCTACTCCTTTCTTAAGAAGGAAAAAAAAATTTGAAAAAAATCCCTAAGGAAAGAGTGATTATAGGGAACATGCAATGTACATGTACTCAGCAGCCATTTTCTGGCAAAGCCCTAAATTCAAACTCTGTTTATTAAGGAAACTAAATGTTTTGCCATGTACGGTGTGCCTGACTCTTCACAAGTGATAGAAACAACCCCACGTACCAGGAAAGGGGTGAGGTAGTGTTACAATTCTCCAAGTTCTGAAAAGAAACCTTTGTGCCATCTTTGGTGCAACATTTGGTTTGGCTTGTAAAAAATCCAGTCTTCTATAATTTATGGTAGGTGTAATGAAATATGTTTAATTTGTTGGAAAGTCCTTGATAAGACACCAGCAGTGGCAGCATGGGGATATTTCCTAACTGGCATTTGAGAAAGCCAACATGATTAAATCGAGGCTCATCTTAAGTTGACTTGTAATCGCCTGTACAGGAAAGGCAGAAAGTGAGTTCCTCTGTAACTATGAGATTTTGTTCTCCACATCCAGCTGGCATATAATATTGCTGCAGTGGCTTGTAGGCCTGTGGGGTTTAAATAGTGCCTGCAATCTGGTGCCATGCTGATTTGCTAATCCTTGATCTTAGTTGAACATGATCAGAGTCCCTGCTTCTGTTCTTAAGGGATAGGCTTACTGTTAATTGACAGGTTTTGGCATCCTACCAAAAGAACTGCAATGTAGAGAGGGAACTAAAACTGAGCAAAGGATGTATTGGGCAAACCAATTTGGTGGGGGGGAAAAAATCTATTTAGTAGATCTTTATGCCAAAAATTATTTTCTATTTTATTTTTTTCATTAAAACTAACTGTAGTTTTAATCTGATGTGATTTGCATTTTAGCACAAAACTAATAAAACCAGAATAATCTGAAATGTGTTTGCGAGGTGATTAAGTAACTAAGACGTGGTATTTGGAATCTTCCCAGCTAGTCTGCTTTCTGTTTATTTAATTATGTGAACTTTCCTCTTTGTGTCTCCTCAAAAGAAACTTCTGTGCAATTGTACATGTTATGTGTACCCAATCTCATATTTGTCATATTGCTCATAGATTTCGAAGAGATTGTATTCAGGATTTCGTGAACCACATGCCATTTTATCCAGCATGTTTGAAATTTGATGGAAAAATGTTAGTAAGTTGTGGTAACTCAATGGAAGTTTCAAATTGTCTTATTTTTTTCAGAACTATGTTTGCCCCAAGTTTTGATCCCTTTCTCTAGCTTTCTAAACCTGGCAAAACCTGAGCAAAAAATTATTGTGGGAGTAGGCTGAAATCCTTTGAGAACCATCTTCTGCCCTTCTGTACTACTGGCCTTGCAGCCTTCAGGCATGCTAATTTGAAGGACATTACTTAATGTCAGTGAATACAACCTTCCACTGAATAGTTTTGTAGCCTTCAACCTATGACTGAACTTGTGAAAGTAGATGTGCTTGTTTGTTGATAATTTTAAACCTCTCTTGTGTTCTGGCTCTGTCTCTGGTCCTAACCTTGAGCCCATGTACTTACAGCCGGATATAAGTACTTTGAAATCCCTGGAATCTAGTCTTCACACTGTGTGCCAAACTTTGGGCAATTTCCGGCATAGTTTCAAAATTTCATTTAACCAAGGGAAAAGAGCAGTCCTTTAGGATTTTGGGGATCAGTTGTAATAGTCCTGTCGCTTCTGTATAAGGGAGGAGGCTTCAGTTAAAATTTTTAGGTAATTCTTCAGGTTTAATGAAGGACAATGTAACTCTGAAAACTGAACAGATTATTTCATGCTGAGCCAGGGCTAAACTGTGGAGGAGGGCAGTGCACGGCATCTCTGAAGGTCTCATACTAACTTAAGCCAGGCACTTGGAGTTATTTCTGAGCCTTCTGAATTCTTGAGTGTTTGGGATGTTCACATGGTGCATATTCCACACTGGTATACAGGATATGCCTTCAAAAGTGGCCAAATAATTGATCCCTGACTGTGTTCTCACATAGGGTATTTGGAGGCAAAGACTGTTATGCCAATAATCACTTCAGGAGCGTATGCATAACCCACCTGTGACACCTGTGAACAGCAGGCAGAAATGTCCACATCTAAACAAGGTTTTTCTTCTCATGATACATCAGTTTTGTAGGAAAAAACCCACCTTACTCCAATGGTCCTAGGGCTCCACAGTCACACAAGAGCTACTGCCATATAACTGCAGGTCCATATAAACCTTTATCTTAACAACAGGGCCAGTTTATACTTCCAGATGTGGCACATGGCAAAAACGTTCATGTTCACATTCACTGTCATGCACATCTATTTTCCCAAGCTATGTCAGGTGTTTCTAAACTCTGAGGTCAAAAACTCTCTGCCTCAGGCTTAGATAGCAGTGCCAAAGCAATCTTCCCCTTGTCATCTGACCAGCTGGATGATGTCAATGTTTTAGTTCCTGCAGGGTCACTGTATGCCTACTGTGCAATTGGCCTAGCTGGTTTTAGCAAAATCTCTTTCTCATCCCTGCCACCTCTGTCAGTCATATCATTATGGAAAGAATTACTCTCTTTGTCCACTTCCTGTGAATGGTTTTCATAAACATGTTCTCTCTCATGCCTGGAGCCTTGGTCTTTTGTGGAACCTGAAGTTGTCGTGAATCAGAGAAGTCCTTCTTCAGCTTACCTGTGTGGTGCATCATATCCTCTTCCCTGGCACCTTGATACAGCCCAGCTTTGTGAGCCTTTGGTTTTGTCCATGAAGATGAGAAAACTGGAATGAGGAAGTGAGTAGAGGGGATGCTGTGAGCCAGATGCTCACCCTATCCTGGATGCAGCCACAGCTGGAGTGCACAGATAAATGCAGGTGATGGGATACATTCTTGGGTTCAACACAAGAGAAATGAGTTGGAGCATTTTTCTTACCCTTTAATTATTCTAAAGCAGGTCAAAACCAACAAAGCCATTGCCAGTCTTGACATACGCAACACCTTATAAACTTATAAATTTATGCAACACCTTATAAAGTTATATTTTTATAGCAGTGCAAGGCAAAAAAGCATAATATTTTTATATCAAACAATTTTCAGTGAATCATAGAGTATCCTGATTTGGAAGGGACCTACAAAGATCATTGAGTCCAGCTCCTAGCCCTGCACAGGACAACTCCAAAAATCACACTATGTGCCTGAGAGCATTGTCCAAGAAATCTTGAAACTCAGGCAGGCTTGGTGGTTTTTATTGCTGGCTCCTTGGCACCCTGTAGTTGTGACGATCCAAGTATTAAAAGACCTTTGGCTTCTAACCAGAGAGGCATGTAGGCACGTGCTGTATGGAAACACCAGATGTGCTGTTTCTAAAGCTGTAAGAGAAGTTGAAGCCTCCCACATTGTCTTAAGGCTACTGGACTGTCCACTTAACTCTGAACTGATAATAACAGGTGTGCATTTTCTAACAATCTAAGGATAATTTTGTGATCACTCAGAAGACATCTTTTGAATTAATAGAGGTATGAAACTGAAGTGAATTAGCTAAATCATATTAAACCATTCTTAAATTATTTAAGAAAATCTCTAACTCTTACCTTGAATGAAAGAAGAACATATTTGTTTGATGTTAAATGTTGAAAAAGAGTCTGTCATAAGAGGAATATAAAAATAGGAGGTGAAAAATAAGGTCTCTTCTCAAAAAGTTATTTTCTCCTGAATTAGAAATTCAGGAGAGTTTCTAATTAAACAAGTTACCTGGAAAATTGAACTATCCTCTAAAGAGTCATTGTGTTCAATTTGGAGACAACACTCAGCCATTACAGTGTGAAACAACTTTGCTTTAAAAAAAATCTCAGAGAAGTCTCCTCCAGGAAGTTGTTTCCCACCTTTCATTAATAAGACCTGGCTGTGAGGGGCACCTGCAAACAGCTGACAGCTGCTTTAGTATAAATATTTTACTAAAAGTATTCATTTTATAAATAGCTTTCTGTATTAGCAGTGACTTTAGACTAATTTTGGAAAATGTTAGCTACAATTAAGTAGCTTACTAGTAATTCAAAGCTGAGGAAAGTTGTCAAAAGGATGCTAAAAAAAATCTCAAGTTAAAAATGAGGGCATGTATGTTTAAAGACAGTCCTAGGGGAGGAAAAAAAAGTATTATGGAGAGAATGTAATGTATTTATAGAGCTCAAAAGGGTGTGCTCTGTGAAGGTCTGTCCTTTTTTCAAGTCTTATCTTCAGGGTTGCAGAGCTCAAATGTGCCAAACACTTCTCGTGTTCAACTCTGATTGCATCTGTGCAATTTTCTCTGAGATTTATGTCTGGTGCCAATGAAAACAGTGGGCACTGTCTCTCTATATTTAACATATTTGCTAGATTAACCGATTGCTTGAATTTTTTTATTCTTATCACATCTGCAGTGCCAAAACTTCACTGATCAACAAAAGGATGCTGGCTGGACAGATAGCAAAGTGACTACTGCTGCAGGGAAGAAATACAGGCTCAGAAGTGTGACTACCACAGAGCTCATGTTCCTACTGAAGTTGTATCCCTGGTATTGTATTAAGGTTTTTGCAAGGGTTCTTAGGCATGCACCCCCTCAGACACATACTTTGCTTCTTCATTTAGGAGAGACTGTAGAAAAGACAGAGGCATCTGGAGCAAGGAAGTCAAAAAAAGCAAATAGGGGGCAAAAATAATGACAACTTAATTTTTATTGTTGCCCTCTCAGTTAAAATATTCCTACAGTACCCTGCTACTTGCATGTGCTCTGCTACCCCAGCATGCATCCAAGTCAACTGAATGCAGCTGCCAGTCGTGGATATAGGAAATCAATTGTTTTTGCTGTCTCTGTGTCACAGTTTTTAATTCCAGAGGTAAGTAGCTGGTTTGCTTGAAGTCAGTTTTTTTTAGCTTTCTGATGTGTCTTATATGGTCTGGTGTTCTCAAGGCACACATCTGGGTCCAGAGAAATTATGCTTGCTGTTCACTGGGTGCCCCTTTCTCTGATGCAAGTGGGTGCTCCAGGACACTGTGTTGTTGGCCTTTCAGAAGAAATGAATAATTTACTCCTTGACTATGCGTTGTCATAAAAAACCTTCAGCATTGCATAGCATGACTATATGCTCATCAGTAGCCTCTGGGCCACTGGGTGTACGAAGTGATTTTATTGCTGTATTTGCAGCATTGCACTTGCCGGTATACTGTGGGACTGGATGAAGCACTTCATTTACTCTTCAGGTTCAGCTCTTAGACCTGGGTTGTAAATGGTAGATGTGGAAGACAAGAAACCAGCAACGTACACTCTGACACACTTTCGTTTGTGTAGTTTTGGTTTATCAAGTATCCTTTATCCCTACTGTGTAACACTGGTTCATTTCTTGTAACTGCTGTGGCAGAGAGGGACTTGAGAGCAGATTTAAAAGAGAAATAAAGATCTTACAAATCATCTCACTTTGAGACTTTTATTGTGGTAGGAGGTCAAACCAAGGCTGACATCCCAGTCTGCAAAAGGACAAGATAAACAGGATGAAAGGAGCAAGAGGGAGTAAACAGAGCAAGATGCAAGATTAATCAGGAGGGATAAAATGAAAGCATTGAGCTTGACAGAGTGAAAGAGAGGAAACTGGTAAACAGGTCATGGAAGACAACATCAGGTAAGGGAAAGGACATTTGCCATTTTACCTTTAAAACTGCAGTGTAAGCAAATTATTTCAACTTTTGGTTTAGTCATTTAAGAAAATCCGTTGCCTGGGTTGTTCTGGAGTTTGCACTACCCTTGTAATGTTTAGGGTAACTAGGGACTTCCATTCCCTCTAGACTTTTAAATATGCTTTTCTATTTTTGTGAACAGGAGAAGTTTATGGAGACTAAGCAGGTATCATTGATGCAGTGGCACAGAGTCACTGCAATATCGGTCTCTATGTGGCTGATACTGAGCTTCCTGGATGCATCCTTGGGTGCCCCAGCAGTGCTTCTTTCAAAAAATGTAAAAAGGGTGGAGTATGAATTTTGAAAAGCCATGGTAATCTCAAATTTGCTTCTCATCACACTTGAATGTCATTATTTGGATTGTGTGGGCCTCCTTTATGTTCCTGCACAAGATTTACATTCTTACCCAGAAAATGAATGATAACCTTTGAAACCATATATATTTCACAATTTCTACAAAACCCACATGAAACCGACAACTTATAATGCCCAAAGAGACTCATTTTAAAGTTAGTGAAGGAATTGTTGAGGATGTAGAATATCACATCAAGGTTTTGTATAGAGAAAATTTTTAAAAGAAGCTTTTTTTGTTGTTGTTGTTGTTGCTTTTGTTTTAAATCTTTGAAAATAGGATTTGATGCTGATCTGCTGAAAGGCTTTATCCCACAGTACTGCTGGCACTAAGTCACAGGGTAAACACAGCCTGGTGATACAAGCCACAGTGGACCACAGCTTGAAAAATTACTGGTTTAGCAGCCCAGGAGTGGGGGCTCTCAGAGCTCTGCTTTTGAATCTCTTTTCTATTTCCTTTCTGAATTTCATCATAAATGATATAAAACCCAGCATTTCTTCTTCTTGCTTTTGCCTGTGTAAAGGGAAAAGTGCAAGCACAGAAATATATTGCCTTTCCTCACCCCCCCACTCCCGGAAAGTCCTTATTCAAATGCTCATCAACCTAATTTTTCTTTCCTTCTCTCTACTCACGGGCTTTCAGCTCTCCTTACCATGTCCCCCTGCTTCTCTTTAGTGCCCCCTTACTCCTTAGTGCCTCATGTTGTTTCTCTTCTCAGCCTGGCCCGGTAATGGGCCATCGTGCTGAGCAGAGGGAGTGGAGCAAGCAAGAGTCCTGACAGCAGTGGAAAGATGCTGTGCCTACATTCAATGCCACACTTCTGTTCATAACAGTTTATAACACCTGTTATAAAGAGGTGCTAGATCCTACTGAGACGCTTCAGCTTGATGTGACAGCATATCATCAGGGTAACAAGGTAGCCCCAAGCCCCGGGACACATTGATTCAGGAAAGTATACCACGGCAGACATGGGCTTTCTTTCCTTCTGGCCACAGGGACTTGATTCCTCTTGTGTCTGTCCAGTGAGACTTTTTTTGATAATGTGTTTGTACTGCATTACCTGTCCACCTGGTAGCACACAAGAGAAGGAGCTAGGGGGTTGATCTCCTATATTATTTCCTTGGATGCTCTCCAAAACACATCCACTTTGGCTCTTGGTTGATAACATTAGCCTGCAGCAAGCATGCCCCATCCTGCTGAAGGCTGGAGCATTCAGCATCCTTTGGGGTGCTGTACACCAGCTGATGTGTCTCGAAGGCATTGGCTTGTTAACCTGTTGTAACCTTGTTTACATTTGGCTGCGGCTCTCCAGCCTCAAATGAGATGGTGGTTTGCATTGTCTATTTCCATCAGCAGTTTGCAGCTGCTAAAATGGTATTTGCCATGAGGCTGGACTTACTGTGCCACCACAGTGACCTGCAAGGGTGACAGTCCTGTGTTGGGCTTTCAATCACTCTGATCATTTGTACCCTATTTGTATGACATTTCAGCACCTTGATTTTTCCTTGGGTTTGTGTAAACTTATTGTTGCCTCCCAAAATTTAGGTGGTTTTTAACCTATTGAGACAATATTTTAATTTTAATTTTTTTGTCAATATTAATATTTTCCCATAAAGGAAGCAATTTGTTGCAATTATTTGTTTAGGTTGATCGATCCTTACATGTTTAATGCCAGGCAGAAGCACATAGTTCTGTCCTACATCTGATGATGTTGCAAACCTTGTCCTCAATCTGTCTGCATACTACTGCAACACTAAATTCCATGCTGGTCAGAATAATTGTTTGGATTATAAATTATTGTTATGGGCTAGATCTTTTCCTTCTACATTTTTTCCACACCAACCTAAGGCTTTTGAGGGAGCTGGACAGTCCCCTCCTTAAAGCTAAAATTTCCACCTGAAAGACAGTGTTTTTTTCCTCAAGCTGTCCTGCTAGGAGAGGGGTAAACATCAAAACAATTGTTCTCAGCTCAGGACAGTAATTGTCCTCCCACTGAAAAGCTCACAGCTTTCTCTGCAAAGGCGGGATTCTTTTGTCCTTTCCCCTATGCCCTAAGGCAATGAGGGAAGTTGCTTGCTAGCATCTGAGCAAGAGTAAGTGTGAGGAGGGATCGCCCTGCTCCCTGCTGCAGCTGGAACATACAGCAGCCGAACAAGAACAGAAGAGAAGGGGAAACCCCTTGGAACCATGCTCTGTGGCATGCTCAGGGAGTCCTGAGCAGCCCCCAGTGGCCACCTGTGTGATCGCCTTCGCCACTGCTCCCCTGTGCTCGCAGCCGCCACTACCACCATGGAGAGATCTTCCTGTCTGTGACTGTCCCCGCCTGGAGCTGGTCCGCCTAGCATCCACCCATCTTCTGAGGTCTCAGTGCCGGACAGAAGCCTCTCAGCTGTCTCTGCTGCAAGCTGGGAGAGCCCTCCTGCCGTGTGTTCTGCACCGACAACAGCGCAGGTAGAGCCGGGAGCAGCCCTGTCCCTGGGCCCGCCACGCCCGCCACCCCTGCCACTATCGCAGAAGCATGTGTTGCCATGGACTTGGCGCCACATTCCCCGTGCCTCTTTGTCTATCAAAGCGTGTGAGCACCTCCTGATGGCTGTGAGTCATTTATTGTATCTTTCATATCCCGAACTGTGCAGCATTCCCTGCTGGCTGTGGTTGGAACTACACTGAAAGGAAGAGCGGTATTTTTGGGGTGATTTGTTTCTGTTATTGTTGGGTTGTTACTGTTTGTTCTCTCTCTATATATATATTTAGTAAAGATTTATTATTTTTTTACCTTTTTGCTTGAAAACCTTTTTAATTTCAAATTTTAATAATAATCTAGGGGGAGAGGTTTCTGCTCCAGCAGGTCCCACCCTCCAGAATACATTGTCTTAAACCAAGACAACTATCAGTTTCCTACTTTTATTTTCTTTGCATAATATGTTGTACACTTTTATACACAGCCTCAAACTCCCAGAAACCTTTACTGAGAGGCATGTTCTTAGTCTTTGCTTCCTTTCACCTATAATTACTTTTTATTTGATTAGTTCAAAATTTTTTTCACAAAGTCCTTCTTTTGAGATGTGGGTATCTTTGGCAGCTGCTTCACAGAGACACTAGAAAAGTCAGATTGCTGGTACTGAAAGGGCATTTTTTCTTTGTCAATGGAAATGCTAATCCTCCAAGTCTTCCAAAGAATTAGGAGAACTAAGACAGAAATGTAAAAACAGCACCAAGGAAAAATTGTAGAGTCTCTTTTCTTGCGCAACAATTTCCTATTTCATCACAGAATCTGTTACATTGACTTTCAAAGTCCTGTCTTAAT
The DNA here is from genome assembly GCA_013400695.1 of Neodrepanis coruscans. NCBI lineage: Eukaryota > Metazoa > Chordata > Aves > Passeriformes > Philepittidae > Neodrepanis > Neodrepanis coruscans. The sequence goes on along the minus strand of VYZS01085647.1, from coordinate 25,068 downwards.
TTTCAGTCCAAATCTAATCCAGAAGAGTTTTTTAAATTCTGGGCCAGGCATATAGGTTAAGGACCATTGGTAATACAAGGGTTTTTTTTCTCTTGTTCTCACCTCAAATAATAATATTGTTTGTTTTAATGGATCCCTTTTGTGGCTGGTGAGATGCAACAGAGAGGTCCCAGCTTGTGGCCAGGTAATCCACTCACAGCCATACTGGCTGAAGCAGGAGGTCAGGTTAAATGCTGCAAGGGTTGAAGAGTCAGTTGTATATAGCTGTGCCAAAATGTTAGCAGGACAGGAGCTGTTAGCAATGAAGGTGAGTAAAGGGACTTGTTTGCTAGTCGAAGTTAAATGCTTTTGAACTGATTGGACTCTAAGATGCCGGCTCAGGGATAACAATATCTAAAATGGGATGTAAGTCCATAAGTGTGCACTTTACCTTCCAGGCACAATAATACAATTTTCTTCTGGGGACAACTGCAAGTGCCTAGAGAGAGCAAGGAAAAGCTCTTATTTGCTCTTGATGGTCCTGCTCAGGGTGGGATTTCCAGGCCAGAGGCTCTCTGCAACCTCCCTTGTGTTCGCAGGAGAAGACATCTACTCTAGGAGTAGAGTCTATTTTACCAGCAGCCATTTTTAAACAACCCTAAAACACAATACATATGCCTGTCTATTTATGTTCCTGTATTTTTTTCTGTATAAATTTATTATTTTTTTTAATCTGTGTTTGAGTCTTATTGGGACTTAGGCATATTGGGACTTATTGGCATTAGTTTTGTTGCTTTCTACCCTCGACTTGAAAGATTCCATATGTGTAGGTACCATTTGAATTTATTCCCCCATATCAGCTTCAATTTTGCACTCTCTGAGTGTACTAGTGGCTCTTATTCACATGTAAAATCCTACATGGAACAGTGTTGAGCCAAAACCAAGTACCATTGTAACTTGGGCTTCAGATATATCCACTTCTTTGTACTGTAATTACTTTGTAATTTCTTATCTCAGTAACTTTATTCATACTCTCCTTGACACCTTGTTTGCTACAGGTTTTAGGCTGCAAAAAGCTTTACTGGAATGTGTTCCATCAGATTCAGCATTACCACATGTGACTTTTTGTGACTTCAGTAATTTTTAGTAGATTTTAGTAATTTAGTAATTTTTTCAGTTGCAAGATTATCCTTAGGATTATATGATATTCTGATATTGAATTTCTGTGATGCATTCCTTTACACATGTCCTGGAAGAGCTTCTTTCCCATTCAGTATTACTACATTTTGTTTCCATTTGTTTGGCTTATTTTTTTTTCTTTCTAGCACTGCAAGTAGAAAATGGTGTCTATCTTATCTTCAGCTTGTGCTAATTTTTTTTCTTCACATGCTGTGACTCTCTTTCTGCTAGAGCAATGATTTGTCATGGTAAATTATCCATAGCTCAGTGTCATGTGGGTTTTTGTCCTTTAAGTTGCAGAGATCCTTCACTATTTTCCTTAGAGTCTAGCACCTTTCATCAATTTTTTTTCTTTTGCAGCTCAAGAAAAAAAGGCTAAATAACCTCCTGCCTTTTCTTTAGCTGCTTTGATGCAGACCCTACAGAAGTTTTTGCAGCACTGTCTGTGCGAACTACTGTTTATCCAGAGTGTGTATAGAAAACTACCAGAAATCAGGTGTCAATGAGAAGCGGGAATTTGAAAAACACTGTTATATTCTCCTTTTCAGTCTTCACCCTGGCTATCAGTTACTCTTTGAGGGTTTAGTGATGTGATTACGGTTATTGGGTGTGATTTATTTTGTTCCTGGGCTGGTGAGTTGTGGGCTGCTTGGACAGCTTAATGCCACTAAAGCGTTGCATAGTAGAACAGAGCCGTTCCAGGACTACTCTTTTCTGGGCTACAAGAGCTCTGCCCATACCACACACTGTAACAAAGCCCATGTTGTGTTGAGCAAGTGGGGGAAAAACTTTCTCATTCCCATTCAGATGAAAATGAGTGAGGTGATATTTGCTGCTGGAAAAAGATGGGTGAGGCAGGAAATCATCTTGGTCTCTTTTTTTCCTTAGAGTGTGGAAAATGCCCTTCTTCCGTAGGTAAGTCAACCTTTTGCCAAGGGAGGAACCAAGGTAATGTTTGCTGGTGTAGGTGCATGGTAAAGGAGGCTCATATAGAGCATTACTGTAGCTCTGGTAATTCTGGAGTGGCTCTGGGTACAATCTCACCAGTCGTCTTCGAAACTACTTCCTGAGTCCTTGCTGCTGTAAGGGGGAAACAGGCTACTGGTCCTTTCCTGTCCTAATCACAAACTAGGGGAGGCAGAAAGGATGGGGAATAGAAGGCCATTCCCATTTCAGAAGAGGTGAATTTCCACCCCCAGGAAAACCCGAGTCATTGAAGAATGATGTCCTGCTGAGCTGCACCTGCCCTTCACACCTTCCTCCACTCACCCCCTGACTGCAAAAGCTGAAGCCAGTTCAAGTACTATTTTATACATTAAATAATTGAATAGGTAATCTGAAGAAAACAATTTTTTGTGAACTTCCTAGCTCCAAATTATAATTGCTGCCTTGTAACCAAGCAGTTCTTGCAATGAGAGAGGAGCAGATAAATGTAAGTAAACAAGTAAATGCAAGTAAACAGTATGTATATCTCTCTAGTTTAGCACAGTAGCACAACACAAGAAGTAAGAGCTACATATTGAAAAGCTGTAGCACCATGACAAAAAGTCTCCTGATTTGCTTTGAGGGCATAAGCCTTGGTCCTAACTCTCAGAAGGGGGTGCTATTACCTCATCTGATTTCTTGGTATTTTTTAACTATATCTACATGACTTGCATGCATATGTATATATATGTAAACTCACTGAAGTTTTAAAAGCAGGCTAAAACATTTATTTCCCTTTGCCCATTGTTATAGTTCAATATTTTTTTGAACAATGATAACGAAGTTGCTGCTTTTGATTTGTTTTAATGATTCGCTAGTGCAGTATGCAAAAAAATGGATTGGATTTTCAGCAATATGGTGTTCTTTTGAAAAGTATGGAAATCTTTGAAAAAGGGAAATCAGAGGAACAAAAGGGAAAAAAGGCACAAGAAATGTTGTGTCTTTATTTCATATTGTCTAGTGCTTAGAAAAATTTACTTGTTCAGGTATTAAAAAAGACCTGTGAGTTTCTTATGTTGTTTGGACTTTTATTTATTTAATTTGCACCTCTAAATTAAAAAACATTGTTAGTTACATAACCATCTTGGACACTCTGCTAATGAATGTGGCTGACTTTCTCTTTTCCTCACACCTGCCTATCACTGCTAACACTCTAGAGACATGTCACGCTTCTTGCCTACAAAAGCTCCATTTTGGGAAATGCTACCTGGATCTGGATCATTGGGCAAGAAGATACTCAGGTACTAAATATCACAAACTGGGCAGAGCAAACAGCAAAAGCTGTGCAAGACAAGGGTACTGCAAATTTTTCCCCAACATTCTTGGCACACACTGGGAGAAGAAGGCCATGCTCCCTGGTATTCATGACCATCCATGAAGGAAGTTGACAAACCTGGTTTATGGTCTCCAGCTGTACCTTTGATGAACAGACTTGCCCTCATGCCACTGGTTTACAAGGCTTTGAACTCTTATATGATTATGTCACAATTCTGACTTTGAGGCCAAAATATGTCCTTAGCATTAACTGATAATAATTAAATGCCATGCCCTGCAACACTGTGATTAGCAGTAGGATTTCCATTTATTAGGGATTATGGCCATAGCCATGTTCTGGATTTAGTGGGTGAACACAGGTCCTCTAATCATTCCACAGTGTGGAGCATCGCTTCCCACAGGAGCCTACAAAGCAGATTTCCTTTTGCTAAAAAGTAAAAACCAACCACTGGCTTCAGTGGGCACTTTGAAAAGAAGAATTTACAAAATGGTTCCTGTTTTACATAGAGACCTTCTTTTGCAGACATTTGGCTGGTGTGCCTGAAATACCATAAAAACAAAATCTTCAGTGTCCTGAGGATTGTGCCTTCTAGGTTTCTTCTGCCCCATCACCTCCATTGTAGTAATTTCATGCAAACGATTACATAGAGAGGAGTATGAAGATAGTATTAAAATGACATCAAGACAATAACCTTGCCTATTTTTCCTCACTTACCTGGAGTTCACAGTCGGAGTTTGAATGCAGAAGAAATTGAATGTGGAACTTCAGAAAAATAGTAGTAGCTTCTTGTAAATATTTCCCAAATCCTAGATTTGTAGGTCTGTGAATTGTTTCTTCTCAACCAGGGATAAGATCACAATCCTACATATCTCTATCTCTATATCTTTAGAGTGAGATGAAATGCCTCTGGATAGAATGTGGGTTGTTTTTTTTTTTATGATAAAGGAAACCCTATTTTTAGTTCTAAACAGTTGAATTTTACATGTTAAACCAGATGAATTCTACTGTATTCGAGACTCCTGTGAAGCCAGTCTGTCAAGTTTCAGGTGCTTTTAAAAAGTATCTTAGCCTGGTCCCAGAGAACTGGCTAGCATGACATTGACCATTCCATGTCTTCATGTCTGGGATGTGCTTGGGACTCTGGTCATTCCTAAAAATGCACAGAATGAACATGAAATTACCTTCTCCAAAGGACAGAGCATCTAGAGAGAGCCAAAGGTAGATTTCACTTTACAACAGAATTGAATTTCTCCCTGTGGAAGAAGAGGGGTTTTAAGGAGCTGAATAAGAGAAGGCTGTTATGCATTCAGAATTGTTGCAGAAAAACTGTCCCTTTTGATAGACTTATTTTCCTTTGCTTTGTGTGTGTATATCTCCAGTTCTATATTTCTAGTCTATATTTCTAGTTCTAGAAATTTGCTGGTATATTATCTGAAAGAATTACTCCATCTTGCATAACTGTAAACAGTCATCCATGGGAGGGATTTTAGGGTTGTATATGTCGAAGGTTGCAAGCCTTTCTGGGCACTGCTGCCTGGATGTCATCATCCTTGGAACATGGCCTGTGTGCTCCCCTGCCTTGTGCTTTGTGCCATGCTGTAAAGACTCACTGTTTGTCCTCATGTTCAAGGCCTAAACCATTGTTCATGCCACCCAGGAGCTGGGTGAAGCTAAGCCCTGCTCTTATCCTGCACAAGACATAGAGGAGAAAATCCCCCAGGGATGCCTGGCCATGCCTCTTGAAGTGCAGACTCCTGGAGTATTTTTTGCTGGGGTGCAGTGCAGTCTACAATTATCAGATCCAAAAAAATTGTGGTCCATTCATCTATGTGTGTATGAATGACAGCCTTCTCCTGTTTGATCATTGTGGTACTGATAAGCAGGTTAAGATGAGACTTTATGCTGATGAGATACTGTCATTTAATAAAAAGGATATAACAAAATCAATGTGAAGAAGAATGTGCAATCTTCTTTTTTTGGTAATGCTAGCAGAGTACACAGTAGTTGCTTGACTTGCACACCTCATCACAGACAGCATTGAAGAATGCAGGAACAAAACCTTACTGAAGGCTCTGACTGCTTAGGTGGGTGTCAGGAAAAGTTGGTGAATCCATGTTGGAAAGGACTGATACAATCCTCATAGATACCTGAGTGCAACATGATAATGACTTTTTGCTGGCTTTGTCACTTCTTACAGCCATGCCGTAATCACCCTGGCGTTCTGCTACAGCCCACACAATTCAATGCATAAACCCTACACAGCGTCTGTTTTCCACTCCACCACCTATTTGTACTTCTCTTGGCTTCAGCTGCAACCCACATTGTTGTGTGTATGTATCACATATCAGATGGGAAAATCAGGCCCTTCATGTCTGAGACTTCTTTACTGCAAGGCTGAGCTCTCCAGTATCATCTGATAAGATTGTGCTATAGAACAGTACATGAAACATAGTGTAAAGTGATTTCAGATACCTTCTAGCATTTTACCAGAACATAGTTAGCTGCCATTGGAAATCTTAAGCTACAGACAATAGGAGATGGTAACCTCTTGTGCACAGGATTTAAAACTATAGGATCATTGACCTTGAATCATGCATGTAGCCTGGGAAATCTAGAGTTAAGCAGCTTGCAAAGCCATAAAAGCTATCCACCACTCTGAAAAATAGAAGCCTTCTTCTACTTTTCCTGCTGATATTTCAGTGTTGTTTAAATCAAAGTGCAGGTAGTACTTGAAGAATGACAGATCTTGTGAGCTTTATATGCCAGTAAAATGAGATTGTGCTTCATGACCCTCCTTCATTTGACTTTTACATTAGAGGATATGATTAAGGAATTAATTTGAAAATCCACAAAAATATAAATTAAAAGATTTTTTTAAATTTCTGGTTTCTCATTAATTATACATTGTAACTGACTCACAGGAAAGGAGGAATCATCATGAACAAAATCAGAAATGAAAAGGGACCTACAATCTAAATGTATATCAGTACTGAAAAAGTTACAAAAAATATAATGAAAAGCATAGAAAACTCTATTTTTCTTACTAGCTTTATTCTTATAATATTATCACATTTTAAAAATACAATTTTAGAAAAAAAAATGAACTATAGCTTTTTGCAGTGATAGGCGACAGGTCAGAAAAGCGTTTCAGAATAATTTTACACCTTTTAACCTTAAAAAATACTTTGCTGACAATTGAGAAAGGGCCTTAAAAGAAGCGCTGATAGGCATTCTCACAGCAGGGTTGCCATGTCCCATCACATAGCAGAGGGTTTCTGCATAATGTATCCTGTAATAAGAAGTGTACTGCAAATCACCAGGCTGAGTAGCAGTTTTAAGAAAGTAGTCCTTGGCATCAACTGCTATTAGTGATGACACTGAAAGTTTGTTACGTAAAACTCTTCAGAAGACACAAAGAAGGTAAACTGTTTAAAATTTTGATTCAAGCCTTGAAAGAACTACTTTGTCACAGAAATTTGTCTGCATTTAAATACATATTTATTGTTCTGTTTCTTCATTTTTGCTTATGCCTGGACAAACTCATTAAATAGAAACCGCAGAGTTTTGTTAAATGAATGCCACTTTTCTCTCATTCTGCGCTGCAAATGGTAATTGTTCTAAAAGTTTCTTAACAATTACTGGTGTTAATTATGAATACTAATACAGTCAATGATCAGTGAGAGCATCCCATGTTGCAAACCCTTTATAAATGAAGTAAAAACTAAAAGAAATTAAAAAAAATCTAATATAACAAAGATTAAATCAGTCCATCAAAGCACAGCAAGCCATATTCATGTTTTAATGGCTAGACTAATCAAAATGGGATATGAATCTACAAGAAACCTTCTTGTTGGAATTAATTTTGTATTTGTCTGGAAATGTAAATAAAAGAAAACGTGAAGGGGCCACTTCCAGGCAAGTTCTTTTCAGTGTTAATGATGCAAATCAGTGAAGTTTCTCAGTCCCTGGGGAATCTTTTTGTCTTTCTAATTTCCATGAGAATGATTTTTAGGTGATTAAAATAAAAATCTAATGGAAATAAAAATTCTTTATACTTTTCTCACAATACGCTCTAGTAGATATCTGAAAAAAAAATAGAGCTGGAATTGACTTTAGAACTACAATAAACCTTCCTAGGAAGAGTATTGGTCACAAAATGTTTTTGTATTTCTAATGGAGACATTTTTGGTTGTCTTTAGAAATATTTGATAGGAGTTGCAGTCATGTGAAAGCTTGATGTTTCAATGTATCTCCAGAATTTTCTCAGCAGCTAGTAATGGGGAATGAAATGTTTCATTGTGTTGTTTTCTAAGTGAGCAGTATGAGAAATGGACATAGATGTTGTAATTAAAAATTTGGATTTTCATGTTTTTGGTAAATAGTTTTTTTTCAGAGCTAGATTCTTCTTGAATATCAAGGACTGGATGGATAGAGGAATACTGGAGAAGCATTGATAATTTTAAATTACTTTTAATCAAATCCTTCCTCCAGAAGAAACTACTTGAGTGGCTCAATAAAGGGCTGCTATTAAATCATGGCTCTGGTATATGTTCTAAGGCAGGATACACCCCGGAGAGTTTCAGGATTGGCTTTACTTTCTCTCTTTTTCCAGTGAGCAGGAAATCGCAAAAATGGAGATTAACATAGTCCATGTTAACCCAACTTCCAGCACAGATAACACCTATTTCCCTTCCATGCCAGTGTGCAGCGGAAGGACTAAATGATGTTCCCCCCCATCCTGACCCACTCTGCATAGAGAGTAGCAATGTCACAGACTGTGTTTGCACACACGTATGTGCATGTAAGTGTGTGCATGCGCACACCTTCTCCTTGTGGAACAGGGGGATGTGATAGACTGTAGAGGACATGGAGGAGCACTGGCCCTGTCAACGCCTCCCAGCGTGCAGCACAACTCACCCCCACATTGGCAGAAGAGGGCAGGTAACAGCAATAACCATGGAGGGAGCTGGGAGCAGAACCTGCTGCTCACTTGCGTCGCTGTGAGCAGAGAAGATCACTCAAGAGAGGGTACATTTTTGTTTTCCAGGCAGTGGTCAGCAAAAGCTCTCCATCCTCAAAATTCATTAGTTGCTATAAACTGGGCAGGCCCAAGCAAAAAACAAGGCAGTTTCTTTGGCATGCACACAGCCATGGTCCCCAGGGAAAGCAGAGCAGGGATGTGGGAGAGAAGCTGACCTTGTGCAGGTGGGGAGCCCCACTGGGGAACTCTGTGGATTCATGGCTGTACAAGGAGGCTGTGGGCAGGAGACACAACAAGGAACAAGTCTCTGTCCTAGCTTCAACCTATGCACTCTTGTAGATTTGACAATGGTGAATAGGGAGCTGCAGCCCTTCAGAAGATTTACAGAGATATAAAGTTGGTGATCACTGTGGCTTGGGACTGGATTGCTTCCTACTGGATCTCTCCTTCAGCTGTTATTGAGCCACCAAGGAGACACGAGTTGTTCTCAGGGCTACCTGGGTCCTGGGTTTGGATTGTGGAGGAATGAAGAGAACTCAGGCTGGATGTGGGATCAGATGAGGCAGGGAACCACCGTTCAAGTAAAATAGACAGGTGTCTAATGCCTCTGTGACTCTAGGAGGTGAATCCCTCTCCATAGCTCCTGGCTGAAAACATCCACACCCACTCCAGGCTACCCCCAGCCCTGAAGGGAGCCTCCCACAGCTCCGAAGGGGAAGACTGTGGGGAAGTCAGAGTAGGCTCAAGCTCCATCATTCAACAGACACTAAAGGCTACAAAACATGAAACGGGACCTAAAATCTCAAAACAAACAAAGCCCAAATTAATTCTTTATAAAGCTTTTTAATCAACATTATTTGTAATTACATTTTGACATTGACTTATGAATTATTCGCTATCCGATACTAATATTAGAAAGTTAGCTGTTTCCAAGTTGTTCTTCAGACCCAGAGGACACAAAATTTCCTGTGTCCTTAACATGGATAGAATCTAAGAACCCAAGCTTTAAGAAGAAATACAACATACCTGATGAAATCATGACTTGTGACAACACTGCCCATCTGTAAGCTGAATGCCATTCTTCCTCTTTTTGTTTGGGTGAAGTAAGGAACGAATTCCAGGAAAGCTCTTTGAAGTTTTTAAGTGAAGAAACTCCTTCCCATCTCCCACTCCTCCTGACAGCGGGGTCCTGAGCCTTATGCTGTACCTCTACATCCCCACACAGTGTACAGCAGATCCCAGAAAAGCCTATACTGCCTGACCTAACCAGCACAGAGAGAGGAAGGATTGGAGTGAAGTGTTCTTCAAGATACCTTCCCCTGACCACCTGGGAGTCTGCCCTGACTGTCTGTGCACACTCTTTTGCTCACCACCCTCATCATAGGAGGCTAACACACTTCTAAAAAAAATGAATAGAACACAATTATAAGTGCAGGGCACAGCCAGTGCTTTGTATACTCATTTAGAGATGTCTACTGTCCAGTGCAGGACAGTAGTCTCAGGAGTCTCTGGTCCCATCCCTTTCTGAAAAGCCATTTTCTTGCATTCCCGTGGTGTGCTTACTGCCTGTCTAGGAGCTTGCTTGCTGGAGCATTGCCACAGGGCATCCAGTCATTTACTTTCAGTGGCATGCCAGAGAAAACGAACATGACCCTGTAGCCTAGGGACTGAGCGTGGATACCTGGGATTTACTTATGTTTCAAGAAAAGATCTGAGAGGTAAAATTCAGCCTTGTCTTCACCTTTCCTACTGAGCACATACAACTATATAGAGATTAGGTATCCTTTCAGGAAGAGTGAGACATGAGTTGGATTTCTCTCTGACAGAAGAAAGATTGCACCTAAATCTCCCACTTTTTAAGGAAATAGAAGAGCATTGTGGATACTGGGCCTCTGTACTGATGCTACATTTTGCAGGGATCCTGATCTGGCACACCAAGTAGTCTGCTTGCTCAGCTTGCTAAGAACTGTACTCTTGCCCCAAAATGGCCTACGCTTGGAGGGCATTATATGAAATGGGATTTAATTGGTAACTTGCAAGCATCCTATTTGGTCCAGGCCCCATTGTGCCCTAGTCCGCTCCTCATGTGCCATATTGCTAAGCGACACTTTCCAGCATGCATCCTGCAGCCTTCCCTCACCAGTTAGGTACAACTCTAATGTGCTTTCCCCTTTGTCTTCAAAATGTGGTGATATGGATTGCAGCCTTGTAGGTGCCAGATGGGGAAGAGATTGTTCTAGGAAAAAGGTCCAGCAGACCTGCAGAAAATGCAGCTGGATACCACACACAGCTGACATGAACTGGTGTGGAAATGCTACCAGCTCATCTACCCCATTTCAGACCATGCCATCTGCACACTTCACTGACTGCTTCCAGCTGGTGCACACTGCTGCTTGGGGCTGGAGACAGAACTGCTGCTCCTGAAGAGCTCTGAGCTGTTTCTTTCCCAGAGCAATGACTTACGTGCACAGTCCTGTGGTGTGGGCTGGAGCAGGCTGGTGCTGAAGTGGGTAATGTCAAACTGGGGTGAGCTTTCCAGCTAGATGCATGTTGTCCGAGTACCCATTGATCAAAAGATGAGAGGCTCATAGTATCTGCCCTGTCTATTCCCTGGACCATTCATTAATTTGTTTGTGCTAGTTTTATGGGAAATATCCTTGCCTCTTTGAGAGTCTCTTTGGCTAGTGAGCCACAGAAAAGACAAAATGAGACCCTGTAAGAAAACAGAGCTGGCAGTAACCCATACTTTACTTCCCTTACCCTCTTTTTCAAGACTGAATCAAGAATTTCCACATGTATCCCAATATTATCTGCAAAGAAAGGTAAAAGAAGGACCATTTTCCAGACTACTCCACTTGTAGCAGACAAGCAAGTGGTCTAGCATCTTTTAAAGCAAAATGGAAGAATCCTATAAACACTAATATTTTCCTGGGGCTAGACAGTCTCCAAGCAGGAATTACAATCTTGAATTTAGGCTGTAGTAGGTTGACCCTGGCTGGACACCAAGTACCTACTAAAGCCACTCTGTCACTCCCCTCTGCAACTGGACAGAGGAGAGAAAGTGTAAAGGTTTCATAGGTGAGATAGAGACTGGGAGACATCCCTTACTGATCACTGTCGTGGCCAAAATAGACTTAAAGCAGGGATATTAATTAAACTTACTACTAACAGAATCAGATTTTGAGAATAAGAAGTAAAATAAATCTTAAAGACATCTTCCCCCCATGCTCCTCTGTCTAAGTTCAACCTTCTTCTCAGCAGTATTGGGAGATGGTGAATGAGGGTTACGGTCAGCTGTTTCTGCTGCTGCTCAGAGAGAGTGGTCCTTCCTGTCCTCCCTGTGGGGATTCTCCCATGGGAGACAGCCCTCCAAGAACTTCTCCAACATGAGTCCATCCCACAGGTAACAGTTCTTCACAAACTGCTGTAATGTGGGTCACTTTTTCACAAGGTGTGGTCCTTCAGGCACAGGCTGCTCCAGTGTGGGTTCCTTACAGAGACAGAAGTCTTACCAGGAAACCCTGCTCCAGCATGGACCCTCCCATGAGTCAGCAGGCCCCTTGCCAGGATCCTGCTCCAACATGGGCCTCCCACAGGGTCACAGCCTTCTTTAGGAATCCACCTGCTCCGGTGTGGGCTCCTCTGAGGGCTGCCGGTGGATTTCTGCACCCCTGTGGTCCTTCTTGACTGCAGGGGCACAGCTGCTCCACCATGACCTTCACCATGAGCTGCAAGGGAACCTGAACTCTGGTGCCTGAAGTGTCTCCTGCCCCTTCTTCTCCACTGACCTTGGTGTCTGTGCAGTTGTTCACATGTTCTTACTCTGCTCTTCTCAGGCTGCAATTTTCATCTGCACAATAATATTTTTTTTCTTCCTTCTTAAATATGTTATCACAGAGGTGTTACTATCACTCCTGATTGGCTCAGCCTTGGCCAGGCCTGTCCTGAAGCCAGCTGGCATTGGCTCTGCCGGACATGGGGGAAATTTCTGGCACTTTCCCACAGAAGCCGCCCCCTGCAGCTCCCATGCTGCAAACCCCTGGCCACAGATACCCAATACAGGCACTTTAAAATGGCTTTATGCTGTTTCAGGGGTCTAAATACCACCTGACTCTATTGGGGTATGTGTAGGGACCCTTCTTAGGAGAACTTCAAGGCACAGAAGTAAAGTATTCTCACCAAACTTTAAAATATCACAAGAATGAAACATCTCTTCACCCAGTGAAATTATTTCTAGTGATCCTCTTATGGTGTTCTATGGAAAATCCTCTGCCAGTTTTCCAGGGCTGTCCTTTCTGGCTAGGTCCTGCACATTTTATATCCTGTAGAGAACTGATATGAGCTGCGATAGCTCTGGGGGCAGCTACAATAGGATAACTTTAAAAATGTCAGAAAAGTATGTTCAGAAGCATGAACTTTCTTCACTAACAAGGTAAATCAATCAGGATAAAGAATCCTATTATAGTTAATTAATTAGTGCATTAATTGGGAAGGACTAAGGAAAGTCTAGCTACTTATCCTAGAAAACAGGTTGAAGGCAACACTAGATTTAAATTTCAGCAAGGACGAAATATATCCCAGACAACATGAGCAGGAAAACCAGTCTGTCTCATATTTGCAGAAAGACGTAGCTCAATTCACATCCCTCTCAAGTATTTTTCAAAAGAGGAATTGTTAAGAGGAAGCTTCTATTATTTGTTTGTCTCCAATATTGCCTTACCAGTTTTTAATGGAGGAAACTGGAAATGCATCATACATTTTTAATGGTTCTCATGAGCAACTTCGATGTACTTTTCAGGGCAAAACGTCATGTTTGTGGTAACGATGGTTTTGTTTTAGAAATTCAGGTTTAAAAACACAAAGAAATCTTTCTGCATTGTTGGACGCATTTTACTTCTTTTTTTTTTTTTTTTTTTTTTTTTTTTTTTTTGTCATGGAGAGCAAAATCTCAAACCCTACAGTCCAACTCTTAGAAAAGTCACCCACCTTTCCAAAGGCAAACCAGGCTTGTCTTAGGTCGACATCTTCTGAAAAAGTTGTCCTGGGAAAGATGTCTCCCTCCCCTCCTCCTCGTCCTCCTCCTCCACCCTGCAACAGAACCCATTGTCCGTTGGCGGTAAGGCATAAAGGAGTTAACGAAGGAGCCGGCAAGGAGGTATGACGGGGTGATGTCAGAATATTTCCAGGCAAAGAATGTGTTGGGGGGCGCTGGCCGGGCGCAGGGGCTGGGGCTGGCGGCCCCCGGCCCCACCCCGACATTCTTCTTGTCCGGTTCCCACAGGCGGAGAGTGGCACGGGGGGTCAGAGTGGACGAGCACAAAGGGAGACCCCCTGCTGCCGGGGCCATCGTGCTGGGCTGTCACTGCTACTAATTCATGACTTCACCTTTAATCTCACTGATCCATTATAGGTTAAAAAGAGACCCATTTTACAGCTGACAAGATTGAAGGGAGCGCAACCCAGGAACTGGGGGGAGTGGGTAGGGGGGAGGAAAAAAAAATTAGAGGGAGAGAAATAACCCCCACTAAAGTTTGTATAATTGGGACCCATCTGTTAAAAATATATTTTGGTTTTTGTTTGTCCTTTCCCTTCACTACAACAATATCTATTTTAAGAAGTAAGTTGATAATTGCAGCTAATTCAGAATTTTAGCACATGAAGTCAGAGCAAAAAGTTATGGAGAGGAGAGAGGAGACTGGGAAAAAAAAAGAGTAAGATTTTAGGAGCAGAGCTGCACAATAGAAAGGATGGGAAGCACTCAAATAGCTTAGTGCTGCTTTAGACCATGTTTGGTGAGGTCATCATGGGGAAATGACTAAGAAATTTAAGAAATGCTGATGTCAAAGGTAAGCTGATCAAATCAACCTTGATTCAGCAGAGTAATAAATATATGTGTCTGGCACTTACAGCATGTTTGTAATGACACAAATACTTCATGTATTCTCAGAAATCATTAGACCTACTGTGCTGTGAGCTGCAGATGAAGTTTTCAGAAGTAATTCTACTCTCTATTTTTATTAGTAGGATAGTAATTTTCAATTTGTCCTTTAACAAAGATTTTTATGTACTTAGTACAAGACAACTAAAGTTGAACATATTCTCAGTGAACTTCAGAAAGTAAGCAAATAGGAAAGAAAAACATGGAGTCTCTGGAAAAAAAACAGAGGGGTGATAATTTGCCATACCAGTGAAAATAATTATTTTTTTAAGCATATAGCAAATAATTCAACATTCCTGCATTTCCTGGTTTTGTCCTTTGTCAGTGAGATTGCTGTAGATACCTGCGTGCAGTGCTAATTCAGGGATCTGGAGTATGAGTCCTTAAGTTTTTTGCTTTCTTTATCTGCTCTGACAAAAATTTGTAATTCCAGAAGAAGTTTTAGTAAATCCACCAAACTAGTCTATCCCTCCTACTGTCCTGATTATATCAGAGAGCACTGAAGCTAAGAAGGGGATTTTTGCTGGATTCTTCCTGTGTTATGGTCTTGAACCACTGGAGCTTCATTTCATTAGATTTTGCACTGTAAGTATGTAGATTTATATTGCCATAAATGCAGAGCTTTTGCATCTGTTACAATACGCTGTTCCTTCCCTTCTCCTCTCCCAGCAGAGGAGCTCTGGTAGCCAATGGCATCATGGTTTCATGGATGTCTCGCTGCCAAGAGGTGAGGGCAGAGAGCGGGGAATGTTATGAGGATGCAAAGAAATTTTCAATGATTTTTGAGTTTCTGGGATTCATGGGCTAAGTCTGTGAAGGAGATCTGTTGCCAGTGTCTTTTGTGGGAAGGCATAAGAAAGAATGGGGACCTTTCGCATGAGGGACTCTGTCAGTTAAAGTCAATGATAGAAGTCATATTGAAAGGAGCCTCAGATCAAATCAAAACCTGTTTTCCTAAGAGTGGCATTGCCTGCAAATGGGGTCAGATTGAGGTTCGCAACTGGCCAGCATTTTGGACAAATTCTGCTTACTTTAGTCACACAAAATGACGTATATGCAAGTTTCCAGGATCCAAACAGGCAGCTCTTTCAGAGGCAAAAGCCCTAATGAAGTCACTGGCATGCAGTCTTGCTGGCCTAAGGCCTGCAGGCTATTTCCCTAGTCAGTACACTGCACCTAATCTTATACCCGTTGAGCAGCAAACTCAATGTGTATTTTCTGCAAGTATTTGTTCTCTTTCTGAAAAAGTGCATGATTTGTGTGCTGTAGAGTGCAGTGTCAGTGAGCAGCTGCTTCTCCTTCAACATGAGTTGTTCAGTATAGAGACATCATTCACTACTGGTTGGACAACACCACACCACAAAGCTGAGGAATGGAGCAGCAAGGACCTAGGCTGCCAAATACAAATCTCCTGGTTTCATTAAAGGTTTTCAAACACAGCAAAAAAAATCATAAAAGAAAAGAGGTTCCAACAAATATTAAGAAAATATGTACTTTTACCTGGTCGTCTTTGAATTTATTTTTCCCATTTCTGAGGGTGCAGGGAAAGATATAGATTGGAATGGCAGCTTCATGTATTACCTTGGTTCCAAAGTGTCATCAAACACTAAGTTTAAAAGATAAAAATCATATGGATGTTTCCAGGGGATGCTTTGTTTTAGGCAAAGAACTTTTTTTTGGTCTTTCTGGAATTTTTAATTAGTGTTTCCCATGAGAAAATGCCACAATGAAATGCCCAGGTAATAAGGTAAAAAGCATCTTTTAGAACTGAAAAATTGCCATCTCCTCCTCCACACTTCTCAAAAAAATTATAGCTTGAATAAAATCCTTCTCAGACAAAATTGCTTTTTTCCATAGGTTTTGTACACCTTCTGCAATGAACCTGTAGGCAGGTGTCCAGAGGGAGCCAATAAAGCAACTTCTGTATATATTGACTGGATTAGGGATGAACTGCTGAACCGGATGGCAATGACTTGACCTGGAAATAAAAGAAGGGGGAATGTAGGTGGTCCAGACTACCAAATAATTACACTCCCAGTTACTGCATCCCTTTCACTTAGTAGGGTGGGTGCTTGCAGTTCATGCAAAAAAAAAACCCAAAAGACTTTGCCTCTGGCTGCTTTCACCTCTGGCTGCTCTAGATTCGATCTAAGCCCATAGGCAGGCTCACAGCTCAAACTTATCTGAAAATGTGGGCCTTAAATATTTAGCTTTCTTTGTGAATTGACTTCCTTTGACAACCTGCATCCATGTCGTCATCATGCTTGATGTGCTATAAATAAATCCATGATCTTTGATGCCAATCAGCTAATACCAGGTCCTTATCACAACAAGCTCATTCAGTGTGCTCAAGGAGTTATCTTTCTATCTCCTTTTTTAAGATGAAACTAATCCATTGTAAGCCCCATAACAAGAAGCCACTCACAGGGTGAAAGTATAAGTGCAGTTTTTAAATCCTATTGTGAATGTCTCATGACTCTTGCCATTAAAGACACAGGTATGAAAAGATGCTCTCTGGTTTTACGCAGCACAGCTGTGGAGATAACATAGGATTTTCCTTGTGCTTGCCAAGGGAGTTGTTCATGTTTTAATTAATATGTATTATTATCTTA
Organism: Neodrepanis coruscans; assembly: GCA_013400695.1. Classification (NCBI taxonomy): domain Eukaryota; kingdom Metazoa; phylum Chordata; class Aves; order Passeriformes; family Philepittidae; genus Neodrepanis; species Neodrepanis coruscans. Next base: position 8,119 of record VYZS01085647.1, on the reverse strand, counting down.
AGGCTTCTTCTTTCTTAGGGTATAGACAAGCACCCTGCTGAAGACAAGGGACATTCACATACCCAAATATGTGTCAGAGTCCTGCTGGCAGTAAGAGCTTTTGCACAAACATCTGATTGCAGAGTCAAAATTTGACAAAGCAAGAAGAAACAGGCTGAAGAGCCTATCTGAATAGATGCAGAAGCTCAGGAAGTGGGAAGCAGAACTGAGAGAATAAATGAAGAAACAATAAAAAGGTCAAGCATTTATTCAGGATTCTTAAGTACAAATGTAGTTCAAGCAGTGCATGCATGAGGTGAAAAATGAAATTCTTCTTTATCTCCTTATTTCTTTTTTTTTTCCAGCTCATGAATACCAGTGAAAGAAATCTTGCTTGCAGTAAAAAAGAGATGCAAATAGTGAAGGTACATGGGGTCATCAAGACAAGAAGAAGCACAGTTTACTTGACTGGCTTCAGCAGAAAGCACTGCATTCAAGCAGAGATACATTTTGTGCAAAAGATGTTGGGAATATTTGATGCACAAACACAAACTTCTTCCATCTTTCCATTCACATAGTATAGTGCTGCATAGTACTGACTCAGTCAAAAATAAATGGATGGGAGAATCCTTACTTGCTCTGCAATTGAGCAGGGGCAATACACATATGGTCATCACGACTCTCCAAGCTCCAGAGTTTGCAAAGCATCTTGAGCACGGTGTTTTCTGCCTGATAGGTGGCTCACAAGGTGGATTGTGTTTCAACTCCTGTACTGGGGCTGTGTGGGTGCAGAAGGCAGGTGAGCCCATGTGTGGGTAAAGGGCTGTTGAGGAAAATGGAAGAAGGAAATTGTCATGCCAGGGGTTTTTAATCTGTTACTACTTTAACTACTTTTAACAACCATCAGACCAAACTCTCTTGAAAAGGATAAAAGCAAGCCAACATGGCACACTGAAACTTCCATGTGTGGTATCTTCAGGGATTCCCTTCAGCAGTGCTGTGCCACATCACTTTTCCTTACTCAGAAAATTCACATCTTTTTCCCAGACATTCTGTGGTATTGTTTACATTCTTAGTCTTTTCTATCCCCTTTCTGCAACACATCTATTGCTCTGCTCTCTGGTGTTTTTCCCTCAGCACATGCTTCCTTGGCATGTGGTCCTCTCCTCCTTTGGACCTCTTGTCTCATCACCTTCTCCCACTGGCAATTCCAGCCCCTGCTGCTTTTTGTATAGTGCTTGTATAGTACTTCATGCTCTGGACAAAGCAATGCAGAGGTGTAATATCCGATAAACCTTAATGAAGAAGGGATGGATAGATCTGACAGCTCCTGTAAGTCACTCACACTTGGAATCCTCTTAGCTATTGCTGGGACTTTGCAGTAGGTGACAGAGCTGTAGAGACTAGTTTACTCAGGTTTGATGAGAGAGCAAATGGAATACCACATCTTCGAGAAATAAATATAGCATAATTTCTATTTAAATGTAATTCTGAATTACTTCTGGTTTCCTTTGGCAACACGTAAGGGTAAAAAGTTATTTTATTTTGAATTTAAAAAAAAAGCCCAAATGCAACCAAATAAATTGATAAATTAATCCTCATATTAACTGCATTGCAACTAATACAGTTGCACAAAGGCTTCTTTTGGGTCAATATTTTCCTTTGCCTTAAGGCCAAAGAAGCATTTAAGCATCACCAAACACCAAATACAAGCAGCAGGCTGACATACTATCCATTCCCAACCGTCTCCAGATTGTTTCTGTCCATCTCATGCTCTTCAAGTGGCAATGCAAAGCCCATATGCTATGGTGTCAGGGAAAAATTCCCAACACGGCATCTGGCTGTGTGGCAGGTCCCGAGGCAGTTGGTATGTCAGCTTTGGAGCTGCCTCTGCTTTTGTCATGTACCGGGGGTTGGTGATGGGACTGCCCTGTCAACCCACAGAACACTTTGGATTCCAAGGAATCACTAGATTTGTGTCTGTCAGTAAGCTCCAGCTTAAATCCCTCATGAGATCTCTATATAGGTCTCCTTTAGGACAAAATAATGAGAATTTCTTAATGCCCATGTGTGTGTGTTCAGCAAAAATATGCGGGCTTAGTTTAAAGTGGACTGCAGCCTGGTAGATACTGGTCAATGTGTATTAGGATTTCTTTCTCAGGAAACTCTTGAATGCTCTTTGAAAAGGTCTTTTTTTTTATTTTTTTCCTTTGCTCACGAGTGTAGAAGCCACTTCTTGATGAATAGGATCCATAATGCCCGGAGATATTTGAGATCAAGCATATGGTCTATTGAATATGCATGTAAGAGGGGCGGGAGGGAAGTGGTGTGCAGCACTAGGGAAAGCATGCTTGAAAGTTAAGCAGTGCAGAGTTCTAAGGCAGCCTTTCTATCCATTTTGGGAAACATTGCTTTCTGTTTCCTTGATCTACTAGTTACTAGATAGCAATTTATGGTCAACAGCATAGCTGGAGGGTTTAAGCACTCAGATATTTGGTTGTGGTTTGTGTAAGACAGAATAATATATCATTTNGTACCAGTTATTTGAAGGGTGCTAGGGAAAACTGGGATGCTTATATGTTTGAGAAGAGAGACAACCTTGAAATATAGAAACTGAGCCAGGAACTACGAAGATTTACCAGCAACAGTTTTGGAGAAATTGTTGCATGTCTAAGATTTGAATGATGGCGGAGGGGGAAAGTGGTGGTGGTGAGGAGTAAGAGGAGAAGGGGAAGATTTTTTGGTATCATTGCCAGAGCACATTTTTTTTTCACATGACAAAACATAAATTAATCTCTAAATTAGCAATGTGTTACGGTTAATTTCCTTCATGGGCCAAAATAATGCATCACATTGCATTTATTTCTTATGGCTGCTGAAAATCCTAGAGAAATGAAGAATTAGTGGAAGAAAGAAATCTTCTTCCTCCCATACAGGATGTGACAGTGAGAGAACCACACTGAAGTGCACCATCATAAATATTCCTTCCATAGGAAATTCTCACTTCCTAAGTAAGAGTAGGTGTGGGAGAGAAGAAAGATGCCTCATTGCAGCATGTAATAGCCCTAAATAAATAGCACAAAACTAACCTCTTGCACATCTGAATTGAGTCCTGCAGGTGTGAAGGGCAGTATGTTTGTGTCTATGAAAAATGCCTGCGGAGGAACAGATTCTGATACAACCTCTACTTCAAAGGAACACTAATCTGAAACAAAACTTAGAGGAAAACCTTCTGCTATCCTTGCAAGAACAGTTCTTCCTAGCCATGGGTCCTGTGTGCATACTGAGGATGATAGCTTAAGCTCAGGCCAGTCACTCTTTTATGGCCTGTAGTGGACAAATATTTCTTCGGAAATGCTCATAATGTATGATA
>VYZS01085646.1:3419-17564 GCA_013400695.1 Neodrepanis coruscans | reverse complement strand
CTCGCCCTGCCGGCAACACCTCCAATTTTGGAAGATCACTTGAAACTCAGCCTAGGTATTGACATTATCATCTACCCTGAAAAAAATGTTTTGGTGAGAAACTTTTGGAAAATAAAGAAGTTTAAAGAAAAAGAAGGAAGACATCACTGACTTAGGGCTTTTTGGAGGAGTGAAGAAAAAGAAAATTAAAATAGGGAGGTGGCAGAGGAATTAGAAAAAGCCTTAGATACTGCAGAGCAAACTTCTGGAAAACAGAAGGAAAATTTCTATTTCCATCTTTATTTGCAAACACACAGTAAAGTGCTCAATGGTTTTTTAAAAGGAAAAGTTTTTGGAGGTATAGAAAGAAAATAAATTATTTCAGATTTACTTAATGTTTACCATGAGACACTGAGGTGAAATATAACCCAGAGAAACTTTATTTCCACAAAGACAAGAAAGCCAGATAGAAATTTTACTACAGCTCAGTTTTTATGACTCAAAAATTTGAGCATCAGGAGTTTCACTTCTTTGGAAATCAGCATTTTCAAGTGTCAGGAAAAAGAAGAAGCTTATTTGCAGCACAATGGGACTTGATTGTCCACACTGTTTCGTGGTTTCAGTTTATTAAAACTCTAGTACATCCATTAGTGATGTTTAAGAAAATGATGAAAAGAATCATGTAGTTAATCATGTGAAGCAGAAAAAGGTGAATGGTAGGAACTATCATTGTTTAATCAAGGGAAAATTATTATAGACAAAATGTTTGTCTTCTAGCATGAATGACTGGATCCATGGGAAAGGAGAAAGCAGTCAATATTGTCTACCATTCTTTAGCAAGGCTTTTGACATTATCTCCAACAATATGTTTTTATGGAATATTATAACCCATATTTATATAATCTGCTATAAACTAATAGTAATACGCAACAAATACTAAACTGCAATAAAATGAAAGGATCAATATTGTTTAAGAAAGAGAGTCTGGAGAGGTAAAACAGATGAGTACATTCATATTAAATTTCATCTGGTAAAAGAGGTGTGATTTTTCTTCTGAGAAAATATTTAAAAATGCATTATTGCAATTACTTCTGTGTGGGAGTAATTATAAATGTCTCCTAATGGGCACACTGACATAGTGTTAAAATGTACATATAATAGTTCAAAGGATTCTTTCCAATGATGATAAGTATATGCAAAAGCACATAGTCATAAGGAGATAATAGATAGGAAGATAACTATGATTCATATGAACATGGAATATTACTGTAATTGCATATTACATGTTGCTGAAAGAAAATTAGTCTAGTGAGAAATTTTAATATGAATTAGATGTTCTGAAAGAATGGCCTCAAAAGTAGAGAATGAACACTTGATGCTCTCTGCCCAAATCCCATTAATTATTTGAAGATCAGCGGATATGCACCTCTATCTTTCAAAAATTCCTCTAAGAAACTCAGCCTAAATATGTCTTGGGGTTTTAAATAAAGACAAAAGAGAAACATGGTTAAAATCTGACACCAAGGACAGACAATGAATTATTAACTTACACAAGTAAAAAATATTATCAGCGGATTGAATTAAGGAAAGAAACATTTAATCTGAAAAACAAATGCTATTTCCAAATAGGGCTTGCTAACATATGAAAGATAAGGAAGAGTTTTAATGCTCCACACTATTAAAAATTAAAAATACAATCCAGTAGGGAAAAAAGTAATAATCCTGCTTTAGATATAAAATGTCTTAAATATTGTAATAAATCTTTCTAACTTTTTTAATAATTCTGTGCCTCGATACTATTTCAGGAAAACCATTTTAGTTGTATTCATATGACGGTTACTCAGACAGAAAAATGAATCATGCCTGGGGATTTGAAACTAGATAATCTTTAAGATCCCTTCCAACCCAATCCATTTGATCATTCTGTGTTCTGTTATTTATGATTTCTGACTGTGTCAGTGGGATAGTATCCAGATGTATATGTGACATGATGCTCTGCCTAAGCAGGGATACAGCAGCTTGAACTTTGTCTTTCTTACAAGTTATTAAGTGATTGCTTGAGCAAGGAGGGACTGCTGATCAGTGATAAGATAGAGCAAAAATGGTCTGCTGTTTAAGTGTTGAAGAATGGTGAGACCAGCTTGACTCAACCACCAAATCCACCGAGAGGTTACACAAGACAGATGCTCCTTGACCGAGGCTGGAAGCAGCAAGGATGTGCAGGCCCTGATATAGAAGTAAGAGCCAGATATTTCAAGCAGAAGAAACCATAGCTGATAACACTTTTTTCAGCAACAAAGCATATTTTACTGAGTAAGCCTGACAACACAAAATCTGAAAATGTATATGACTGACATTCAATCACTTTATATTTTAAAAGGCCAATCCCACTTTTGGACAGTGAGGACTTCTAGCATACCTCACTAAAGTGAGTAAAGATCCTTCCCTTGAGTAGGGACACCCTTCATGGTTACTCCTCCAGGCTGAGCAAAAGAAGTTTAACCGCATTTATTGGTCTGGGTGAGTAACATCAATATCTACTTAATAATTGTTTTTATAATATTATTTCTTTAATATATTTTCTTCAATATTGCTTCAATAATGCTCTGTACTAGTAGCTACAGCTATGCAGGCTGTGTAGTAAACAATTCTTACTAAAATCTTTTAGCTAAACATTATCATTATTGTAATCAATTTAAATAACTCATTCATTTTATTTGTATTAATATATTCAGGTTGCCATCCTTAATCCTGTAGGACAAAGGTGTATAAAGATTCAATCATTTAGACATAAACCATTGACTAAGTCTGAGTCTAAGATTGGATCCAGATACAGCTAGGCTTCCCTCTGAAAATGAGTTTAGATAGCAAGGATGTCTAATTTGCACCTTGTGACTCAACAGGAGTGCTTCTCTAATAAGCTTTGTCTGAAACTCCCATTCAGTCCACAATAGATTCTATGGTTACAAAAGTATTAACTGAAAGGCGTCTATATTTGTGAGAGAGACACTGAAATGGATTATGGTTTAAACGTTGGTAAGATAACTGAAGACTTTTGTCCACTATAACAAACTGTGCAAAAAAGGAACTGCTCACCAAAGCCTGCCACTCTTCAAATATGCCCACTAATTTGGACTGTAACAGGAACTTGAGATAAAATAAAGATGTTATTATTGTCCAATTTTCTCAGGAGATGAATGCATTTACAAGTGTGAGTGACTGAAAAGCTAATGACTTAGACAATCAAGGTGCAAGCTGACTATGTGCAAAGTAACCACCCTGGTGCTGAGGGCATGCACACCCAACATCTCAGGCTACAAACCGAAGAGGATAAAGAAAGAAGCAAATCCTGTGAGGCAGGGTAGTGTTTTTTTGTCCTTACATCAGTGACTCAACTGTAATGATTCTTCTCCAGGGAAGTACCAGAAGATTCACTATAGCCTGAAGTTATTCATCTCTGCTGATGGGTCATAACTGAGTCAGCTGTGCTGAAGAGAGGGGAAGCTGTAACATCTTAAAAGGTGTCAAAGTCTCCTGAAATGTCCTGTGATCCAGTATTAAATTATCAATTGTAAAACCCCCCGGACCAGAGAAGGCACTGGGAGTTGTTCACACCTAGTCTAAGGCCAGTGAAAGATGGCACAGACTTCACTCAACCACATAATTTTCCTTCACCACTCTGGGTACCATAGATTTCTTCCCTCCCATACATGGATTTTCCTACCACTATGGGTTTGTTCTCTCCCCATGTGAGCTTTTTCTCTCACCAACCTAGTCTTCCCCCAACAGATTCAGACTGTAACCATCATTCCAACAAAACTGGGACTCCCACTGCTGAGAAGGTCACAAGAAGATCATTGGGATGCCATCAAAATTCATGGCATGGAGATATTGATTCTGCTTATTCTGTCTCTCTGTCACTCTTGCCTTCATTTTCTTTTCCCTATTTCTTTCTTTCTCTCTCTACCCCACATTTACTGTTAGATAAAAATCTGTTGACTTTGGCTTATGGCCTCATTTGCACCTTAATTCAGGCAGAGACATCTCTCTAATAATTTTAAAGAACCTGATCACAACACTATTCCAATAATTTTTTATCCAAAAGCTAAAAAATATATTTTATTACTTATATTTTTATGGTCTGTGTTTCTGCTATTTTTTTGATGATGTAAGTTACAATCATATGTTCTGCTTATTTGCTTTGTTAAGGCCATGGAATAAAATTTCTGTTCCAGAATCTAAGCGTTGCTGCATTTTCAAGCACAACAGTTTCACACACATCCATAAAGGATATACTGTTTTAAGCATCCCAGTAGTAAAGCTTTAAGTCTCAAGGTAGGAAAATACAGACTTTTTAGCTCAGTTCATAGCCAGTTACTTCACCCTTCCTTTCTCCTTTCAAAGAGCTGTGAGCCTGAAGGAATACAAGAGATAGCCGTCTTTGTAGTCTTTTAAGTACATGGTGTGTATCAGTATGTATATTCTTCCTTTTCTGTAAGAGTAGCTCAATGAACCGAGAATATGTGTTTACTGTAAGAAGGTGCACCACTATTGCTGGTGGTAAATGTAGTAACTTATCCAGTTGAATCAGTAAATTGTTAACATAAAAATTAAGTCTTTAACTCTGCTTATATCCAGAATATATAATCCAATAGTTTTTCAGTGGAACCATCACAAAATAATTATTTGGATATAGATTTTCTACATTCTTCTTGATTGTGATAAAACTCCTCTGTTTTAATTGACTATACTGCTAAATTGTATATTAAAAATATATTGATATTTCTCACTTTGTAGAAACCTTAAAATGAAAGCAGCTTTCTTTGGCTTTATTTATTTTTTAATTTATATGTTCCTTTGTAATAAATCTCGTTTACTGATTGCATTGGATGCAAGCATCTCTCGTGACAAAGTAGTTACAAATAAACCTAGTCAGGCAACTAAGTCATATTTTCAGCTCTCTATCATTAACAGAGGTTATAAGGCATTACAGCTAGGTGATGCCATTTGTTGCTCAGGTGTACCCCTGCTAAGAGCAACATAGAAAGTCAACAGATCATTTTCTGCCAAGCTGAATGACATGTAGCAAAGTTTGGGAAGGGTCTATACTGTATGTCCCATGGCTTAAACCTCCAATTTTGGAAGTATGACAAGCAGAAGACTCTATGTCTCAGAAATGTAAACAATTCACCTTTGTAGTGGATAATTTCTTAAAATTTGCTTCTTCATTGTCTCCTGGTCACCTGAAAGTACTCGTGACAGGAGAACAGGACTCCATTGTCCTACAACTCCCCATCCCCTCTATCATGACAGACCCACTTCTTCTTGCTGAGCCAGCCTATCTTGATAGTGTTGCTAAATCAGGGTGTTGTGAAAACTTCTGAAAGAAACAGTTGAAAAGCCGCAGTTGCCATGTGCTCAGGGGAACAATACACAGTACCATGTACTTGGTCACTGAAGATGAATGTGCCTTGAGAGCTGAGATGCTGTAGCCACGAGGGGAAGGGAGCTGCACACCTGAGAGAGCTGAATCCACCTAAAACCCTCGAGTTAGCTNATGTTGAGTAGAGATGCCTTCAGCTTAGAGTTCCCGGGGAAAGAAGAGAGAAAGCGCGCTCTCCCACGCAGATATATTCCCAGCCCCTTCCCAGCATTCCTTGTGGGTCTCCCGGGCTGATGGGAAAAAGACCCAGGCAGGGGTAACCTTGGTAACCTGGCTACTCCTCCCAGCCAAAATGTAGGCATTGGAGAAAGAGTTATTTTTTCCTTCGTCTTCCCCTGTGGTTTTAAGCCAAACCATTACAGAACCCCAAACTCCGAGTTCCTGGGAGCCTGGACATCGGTTCAATCCAGAGATAGGAGCTGCAGAGGAAACTTTGTTACAAGCTTCTCCCTGCTCCCAAAGCTGCTCTTCATGTGGTTGGTGAGAGCCCAAGTGTGCAGCAGAGAGACTCTGCTATGCAGGAGACTAGAACTGAGAAAATACAGCTACCAAGAACTCTTTCCCTCTCCAGCTGAGACATAATCTGAACTCCAGCAATGCCTAGAAACAGCAGCTTGGCAGAAAAACCCTGAAGCATGGCTGTATACACATGTGTGATGGTGGACCAGCAATCACAGAGACCAACGAAACATATCACCATATTCCAACTATTTTAATAGATAACAACTTTTTCTCTCTTTTCCTTCTCTTTCTCTATGCTTCAGTTTATAGTTAAATAAAATTAACTTATCATTTTAAAATCCAATGTCTGAGCTAGTTTGTCTCTTAATCCTGCTTATGGGAACTTACTAACCTCAGTTATAGATTGTAACACCCTTAGAATACATTGATTCATAGAGTCAAAGGGCAAAATGGAACTACAGTTTCCATTCAATCTGACCATCTGACCCTATAGGCTGTTAGGCATGTCATAGTTCTTAGAAATACTGCAGTTCTTAAAAATGTGTAAAGTCCAAACTTTTTAAAAAGATAAAACAATACAATAAACAAAGTTTTTTTTCTAGCTTTGAATAAATAAGCATCCATGAATTAGAAATAATTTCTCTTATTTTGTAAATTTTCCATATAAAATAAATACTGTGAACAATTATGTCCGTGTCAAATCAGAAGAAAAGACAAAGGATTAAACGCCTTATCAGCTTGAAAAATAGTGCATGTTCACTTCACTCCTATACAAAAAATTAGGTTTGTTTTCACTTAACTTTTTTTCCTGAGGAAATATCTCCATGTTCTAGAAAGGAGAGTTTTGTAACAAGGAGAGCAAGCTTTGGTGCTACTGTCAACTCTGATGAAGGAGAATAAAGGATTTCACCTTCAAAGCCAAGCAAGAGATGAATAAGTAGTGATAGCAAGGATAAATGAGAAGCCAATGCAGTCATACAAACACTCATCCTAAGAGGCCTGACAGAAGCTATTAGGATTCACCCTACAGTTCTCATTTTCACACTAGCAGAGTGAGCGAGCACTGAAAGCTATCAATGCAGCCTCCAGGCATGGGCTTCACCTACAGTACATTGCATGTTATGGATTACCATTGTGATGGCTCTGATGTGAATTCCAGTAAAATGTATCACAGAAAATAAGTCAGCAGGAGGTATGCCTCTGCTCCCTTTGTTGATCCCATATATTCCCAATTTGCTGTCAAGGATATCCCACAGCAATAAATAATTGATGAAGTAGGTCATTTGATGCTGCCTCTCCTCAATTTTACACAACAATCCTTCATCAATCTGCAAGAAAATGCACAGTGATATGCATTTTGGAGGCCAGTTCTCAGCAGTCAGTCATGCTAAACCAGCAGAAAACTTGACCCTTTGCTCTCTATAAATATTCTAGCTGGTTAGCTTGGCCTTCCCATGGCAATGAGGATCATAAGTTGCAATTCTCTTACTTGGCAAGATAGGAATCTGGAAAGATGAGGTAAAACTCCAAATAATTAAGTTATAGTAGAGACAAGATTTCAACCCCAATACCAAGCTGAATTTTTCTGCACACATGTAAGATATTTTTGGAACCTGATTAAGACACTGGCCTTGAAGCCCTCTTTGACACTAACGCAATGACAGTCACTGAACAAGTGGTGTGGGGTTAGTTGCAATGAAGAGATATGTCTTGGTTTTAATAAATTTGAAATCAAGTCACTCTGCACAAAATATAGAGAAAGAAAACAGCTCTTTTATTAAATATACCTATATATTTTTTAAGATATATAAATATATACATATTCATATACATATATATTTGTAAGCAGTTGTGTACGATCCCTTAAAACAGAAATCTTCAAGCTGGCAGTGTTGGATATAGGACCTTCTGTGACACAACTGCCCACAAGATATAAAGGCCTTGTGTGCACAGTGCTAGTGACTAGAGCATCCAAAAAGGGAGACTATGTACAAGCTATACAGGGGACAAAATGGAGTGTCTTATTTATTGCAAATTCATCCAGTTTTATAGCGCAAAGATTGTTTTGGTTAACACAGCCAATAGGAGGAAGAAATAGAGGTCACATGCTATTGTGTTAGAACCACAAGAAAGTCACGAGATGTTACCCACAAGATGTTACCATAGGGCAGTCTGGGACCCTTCCACTGGCAGTGCAAGAGAAACCCCCTCACTGTTCCCTGAGTTGTGGGGCAGAAGATGAACCTCCTTTGCAGACAGCATATGTCCAAGAGTCCAGGGCGGGTTCCGGTGGTGATGGCGTCCTGCACGGAAGCAGCAGCACATGCTGGCCCAGGGTTGTGAGCAAGCCAGGACCTCCTAGGAGCTGCGGCAAAGACTGTGCAAGATGGCAACTAGGCGGCTGAGCCCAGCACAGGGCTGAGTGGCAAAAGAGGATGGGCTTGGGAGGCATGCAGAGGGGACAGTGGGATGTAGTCTGTTCTACAAAGGTGGTCACAAACAGGCAGTGCCCAACCCAAGAAAAAGAGGGCAGGGGTCTCTCTCATGCGTGTTTTTTTGTATTCCCCATTTTCCCATGATGCCTTCCCCCCACCTGGGATTGTCCTGGCTGTGTGTGGCAGCACTGTGCCTTCACCACCTCTTCACTGCCTTGCCCTCCCAAGCTCCTCAAGCAGCAGCTGTGACTGCAAGGTACCCCTGGTTGCCTGGAACCAATCCCCAGAGTGGGGGGAAGATGGCACACAGTGCCTGATCTCAGAGCTGCGCGGTTCAATTGGGATCAAGAAAAAATTCCAACAGTATTTAAATCCATAACAAAATGAAATGCAAGTCATATATTAGTGAGAGATTCTCTTGAAGTGCCTTAATCCTCTGTCTTAATTTGCAATGGTGGAGGTTCATATTAGATATTAGGAAAAAAAAAAACTCTGAAAGAGTGGTTAGGCATTGAAATAAGTTGTCCAGGGAGGTGGTGGAATCCCTGTCACTGGAAGTGTTCAAGAGGCATTTGGATGTGGCACTTGGGGATATGGTTTAGGGGTGATTATGGTTGTGCTGGGTAGATAGTTGGACCAGATGATATTGAAGGTCTCTGTCAACCTTGATGATTCTGTGACTCTGTGAATCCGCTTGTCTCTGTGTCCTACTGACTTCTCAGAGGACGTTGTTGCTATACAATTGGACTCTTAATACTTTCTCTCTATTTCTTTCCTTGTGTTTCTCTAAAGACTGCTCGAGAGTGAATCTTAAGCCTTCCAGAAGGACATTTGAACAAAATGCTACTGAAGAAGAATAACTGGGAACTGAGATACAGATAACTGAGCTGTAACCCTAAAGCAATTACATCAGAAAAAAAGAAGCACACAAAGATTACTGGGACCATGGGTACTGCTGAACAACTTGAACGGCCTTTTCTAACACAAAGTCATTACTGATGCTGTGTGTGTATTCCTCACAGATTTTTAGGTCTGCTCATACAAGCTTATACAAAGACATCTCAAAGTTAGTCAGTTTCAAGTATATCCCTTTTGAGTCTTTCTTTGCAAATTTGTGAGACATTTAATTAAATAATTATTTATAAGAAATGTTTCAAGTTACAGTGGTTAAAATGTTGGTACATTTTAACATAATTTTCTATTTTCTTTGAGAAAAATTGATATGTTGATAGAAATCATTTTCAGACACCAATACATCCTATCTCCTGTTTTTTTCAGAAAAAAAAAATCATATTTGAATGCAATTTTCGATTGGCAAATAAATGAAGGTGTTTCAGACAGTTAATTGCCAGATATTTGAACTTAACTCCCCCTTGCCAATGAAGTAGAACCTCACTAAAGCTAACTAGCTAAAGGTGACAAGCTTTAATTTTGATAATTCTCAATGTCGCTCAAACACACAATAAAATCATTGCAATAATAATGAATGAGTTATTTTGCAAGTACTCTTTTAGCCTATTCACTTAGGTTGGTGATTTTTTCTGTTTAACACTCTCCACAAATCTGTCTGCCAAATCAGTGTTTTGTCCACATCACCCTAGCGCATATCAATATAGCCTCATTAATGGAAATACATGGATATCTTCTCACATCTGAGTTTAAGTTAATACACATAAATATCCACTGTCAAACTAATAGAAAAATTATGTGTTGACAATAAGAATAATGTGACTATCAGACTGTTTTTTTCTTGTTTGTCCTAATTTTTTTTTCCACTAATTGTGTTTCAGATATTTTTTTAAGGACTAGGAAATTCTGAAGCTAATTTCACTTTGATTCTTTCAAATTTCAGAGTCTAAAAGTGTTTTTCCACAGTATTGTACTGCCTAGAGGCCCTAAACTAACAACATTTTTTTACATTGTGAGACACTAGTATTAATATAAAGGATCACTTTTCAACCCTTTTTGCATTTGAAAACAATTCAAACACAGAATAAATCTAAGGCATAACTATCCTCTTGATGCCTTAAGGGGTATGCTTAAGATTTGAGAATTCACTATAGCTAGGTGGCTGGGTAACTTAGAATATTAAGGGCAGAAAACGGCCTGTCTTTCACATGTTTGCATTCTTCTGTATAGATAACGGGGATAGTAAGTCAAAACACAAGAGTTAGCTTTCCAAGCCCGGTAGGGGCTGGACTGGGGTGAGGATAGGTAATAAGGGACCATCCTGTTGGGTGTTTAGGGGCATAGCAATAAGATGGGGTTTAGTTGGGTAGTATGTGATGGGTGGGCACTGGAGGTTAAAAAAATGGAGAGATTGTTATGAATTTCCTCTTTGGATCGTCGGACATCACCAGTAAAGCTGCTCTCTCCCTGTACTGTGTGTTTATCTCACTTCTTATCTCAGTTCCAGCAGGCAACACTCTCTTTTACAAAAATTTACAGAAATGTAAAAACAGTTTTTCAGTGAAGTCAGTGAAGTTGTAATACTCTAAAAGCAAATTAAATGCAACAAGATTTTCACCCTCAGATCTCTGAATCTTGGTAAGAACTCACAGTTTCATTTTAGTGATCTTTTTCACATATTTAAGATATTGACATTTTTTTTCTGCATGACCTGGGTAATTCAACAGTCCACAAACAATGGAAACCATACTTCATCCGATTTTGTACTAAGTGATACACTTCACTAGTCAAATCTAAGTACTTACAGAACCAGCTGGATATAATTGTGTGAGTTTTTAAGCAAACTATAGTTGTTTCATGATTTTCACAGTTTAGTTTCTTTCAAATCACACCTACAGGATCAAGAGGCTGTGAGAGTCAGATGCCTGTAACTGATTAATTTTCAATTATTTACATGTAGGAACAATTATATAATATTAAATTTTAATAATTTACCAATTAAGAGTGATGAAGACTGTGAAGACATCTATTTCTAATTTTCTTACAAATAGATTTTGACTTAAAGCTCAAAGATAATGTTTTATTGCTAGAAAATACAAGAGAGAAAATATTTTTTTCTTGGCAAAAGATCATGAGAGCTATTATCTTGCTAGCATTAACTTTGCTAAATACAGCATGAAATGAAGCTCATCTTGGACCTCAGTCATTAATTCTCAAGAATATTATTATGGCATAACACTAAAATGGATTATTTCTCTACACAAAAACCTTGTCTGCACAGAAAAGTTGGAGCTTTTACTTCAGTCATTCCCAAGCCAACATATTTATATCTCCAAAGTACTATTCTAGACTAAAGTGCCTTACCACATCCAGACATCTCTCCATAATACATCCACAAGAGCTTCAGCTTGATGGGCATTTTGATCACTCAGTAATTCTTACATTCTATTAAAACATAGATTGCCCATCGCACCTAAAATGTCCCGCCCTCTATTCTAGAGGGAAATATCCAATCATATCCTAGAGTTGCCCACCCAGTTGGAACAGAAAATAATTTATTGTTTATTTGTGATTCTACAGACGGGTTTCTTGAAGAAACGTATCTGACAGCACTTTTAGACTACAGTATCAGAAGAACAAACCAACGTTAATTTCTGCCCTCACAAAAATGATATAGCAATAGTTTGCTTTCACTGTACCTTTAGCTTTATTTTTGCCTACAATTCTTTACTGTTTTCAGCAGCTCTTTTTAATCGGTATCTAAGTGCACTTCCACATAATTTTTCAGTGTCAGATATTTTCCACCTGAGGGAGAAGAATAGAAAAGGTAAACTACATGAGTTGAAAATAGTTGAGCAGTTTAATAGTTGAAACAAAACAAAATGTAATCCTCCTCCTCCTCCTCTACTACTACAACTACTACTAATTTAATTAAAAGGAGAGAGGGAGAGAAGAATAAAAGTCAACAGAGAAAAATGACAGACAACCCAATTGTTCACCACTTGCTGACAGATGCCCAGCCTGGCCCCCTGAGCAGTGAATGGCCCTTCTTGACAACTTGTCCCAGTTTATACATTCAGCATGACATTCTTTCTAAGCTTTTAGAAGACCCTACCTTGTTCAAGAAACTTACAATACGGTGCATCAGAGTCCTAAGTGTACCAATAGGCTCTGCCTGTCCATCTGCTTTGGGATCTGGCTAAGCTCAGAACAGATCCATGACAGCCTAGCTGGTTGTCATGGGATCACACAGCTTGGAAAGTGCTGGGGCAGAAAGTGCTGAGTGATAGCTTCAAAGGGTGATGTATCCCACTTTGCTTTGGAACTGTACTTAAGCTTAGGTCCTATCCTTTTTCCTTTCCTAGGCTACATTGCAGGTACACATTTTCCTATGTGGTACTTCACTGATCCTTATCCTAATCCTCTTACTTGACTCCTTAGCTGTGTCTCCCCTGTCAATATAGCCTTGTCAGATGATCACTGAGCTCTGGACCTAACTACTCACTTTGCCTGGATTGATTATTGCCGGAACATGGCAGGGTTCTATCCCTGTCCTGACCCCACTGGGGTACTGTAGGAGGGTGATGAGTCAGTGAGAGACTGCCCTGCCAGAACAACAGGTGCCAGCACAGTGGGTGCATGCAGCTCCCAGCTCATCGCCCTCTGTGGGGCAGCCCCACTCTGGCTTCTTGTTGACATCTGAAGTAACGGGCTCTGTGGATAAAAGGTAATGGATTTTTTAAATTTGATTTTAGTCAGTGTTTTGATATGTTCTACCCATAACATCCATCTTGAGAAGTTGGAGAGATGTGGACTGGTTAATGAAATCCTTGATCATCAGGCTGAAAAAGTAGAGGTCAGCAGCAAAAAGTCTAGCTGGCCATTTGCTACAAAAAAAAAAAAAAAAAATTCTCAAGTGACACTAAAAGGCTGATGCTATTTAATGGCATCATTAGTAATCAGGGTGATGGACCAGAATGCACCCTCTGCAAGGCTGAAGGAAAGGGACAGGAGATAATTAGGTGGGCTGTACAAATAGCCCTACAAATTTTTCATGTAGGTCAGTGAAGGGAAATTCAGTGTTCTGCACCTGAGATATCAAGAACAGTGCTCTAATATAAGCTAGAGACTGCATGGATAAAAAAGTAGCTCTGATTAAAGGACTTGGGATCCCTAGGACATAGAATGTTGGAACTTAGTCAAGAGTAATGAGGACTACACACCAGTCTGCATATTGGGTTTCAAAGGTGAAGCTTCCTATTCCCCATTCTCAGTGCTCAGCACCCACATTTTACATTAATCGTATTATCAAGATCAAATCATCTTAAATATAAATACCCTTCTTTCACTTAATAGGGAAGATTGTATTCCTGAAATCTAAGGAGTTTTTTTCCTTCTTGATCTCTTTAAATGAGAGGTCTGGGTGTTTGGGTGAGTGCTATAAATATGTCACAGCTTCAGTCTAATGCTGTAGAAGGAAAACACATTTTTTAATCTGATTTTGTAGATAAACAGCTCAGTAACAGAAGTTATTTGATTAGATTGTCCAGGAGGACTCTGATGTTTGTCTAAGCATTAATGAGTAATAAAACAGAATCCTGTAAGCACTTTCTTACTGGAAAAGCATGCCTGATTGCTTACAAGTAGACAAGCAGCTATTTTAGGAAAATTATCAGCAACAAACAAGGAGTAGATGTAATTTAGAATTGTACAAAACGGGATTTTACTGTTAAATCTTAAGCAAGTAACCGCATTAATGAAGAAGCAGGTCCTGAATCTTTGTATGTAAAGGACAGTGAGCATTTTTGTAATTTGACTATTAATGAATATTTTTAATTTACAGTAAGACTCAAGTAATTCAACACAGTTGGTGCCAACATTGAATACTTCCGAAGAATCAGCAAGAAATACAATTTC
>VYZS01085644.1:0-22995 GCA_013400695.1 Neodrepanis coruscans | reverse complement strand
TTATTTACATTTCATTTTTTTATTTTTAACACAGTCAAATGGTGAGAAGAAACACACCAGTCTTAGATCGGTATGTTCCCACCCTCTCTGTCTCTTTGTTTGTTTTTTTTTTTTAAACGAGAAGTTAATAAAACCTTAAATCATTTCAAAGTATTAGTTACAGAAAAGCTAGCTATCTTAGGTGCTAAACGTAATAAGAAAATCACACACCATGTTTTAAAGAACATCAGTTTTCAATTTGTTTTACAAAGACTAGGCAAAGATGGTGAAAATAAAACAAAGTATATTCAGAAAAAAACAAATATTTGAAGGAAGATTTCTTTCAGCTTGGGTGTACAAAGCTAATACAATAAAAAACAAGGGTTTTTTAATAGGTGTGGGGGAGGTACTTGCAAGCAGTTGAAAAGAATTGGAAAATAAGAAATCACAGGATGAAAAAAGTTTAAAAGGTGAAAATAATGAAATGTAAATAAATGAAACATAAATCAGAACCAGACTGGCTAGAATAAATTGAGAAGAATTTACAAGGGAAGAAAGAAATAAAAAAGGCAGATTTACTTCAGAACTAACGGCCCTTCAAAGGAATCCAAAAGGTATAAGAAAGTTGACCTAAATGAAATGATGTACAGTAAAAACTGGGAACATAATTAAAAGTAAAGTGACTGGAAATATTATGAACAAAAATCTGAAGACTAAAAAATCGAAAAGAACTAAAGAATACAAATTAATATAGTGAACTGAAATATAAAACTCCAAATAAATAAAATAAAATTAGATTCAGAGTGCAAAAATAATATGTGCATGAAAATTTGTGAAAGTTGAGTTTTTTCATTTGTAAAACNCCACTGAGTAACTAACTCATGGCGAGCTCTGAAGATCGCATATCTTTCTTAAGGTTCTCACAGACAAAGTTTAGACTTTTAACTCATCAGAGACTTAAGGGTATGCACCTGGGCTTAATGCCATTTCTTTATACTTCAGCTGTTTATTAAATTAAATTCAAAATCAGTGAAAAATAAGAAACTGCAGTGTGAGTCCAGTAAAATGAGGCTGCCCAGGGTGTGTTTCAAGTATTTTTACATACTGTGGTTTTAAAGTTTTGAATTTGCTAATAAGATTTTTTTCCTAGAACTGCCTTGAGTCTACTGCCTATATGAAGTATCTCTACAATAAATAGCTCTTTTTCTTGTTTCAGTGTCATTTTCAGGTTATAATGTGTGAATCAGAACTAAGGAAAAACAACACTTTGAAATAAAAATATGATACCACATTCATTTTCTTAAAAAATTTTTAGAATGCAGTGTGAAGTTATTCTGATCCACATTTACAGTAAGTAGACATGTGAGAAAGAGACTTTCAAGACATAAAATCTTATTAATGAGTATGGTATTTTCTAGCATTGGAATATAGTGTAACATTCTCTTTTTAAATAGAGTGTTTTATTTCAAAGCATTACCTTTGGTTACGACTATAGAAGCAAACCCAAAGGTTTTAAAGATCCTTTTAAAACTCATATTGATGGCGGTAACAGTGAACATGTGTTTCCTCTGATTGAAAACTCTGAAAAGTATGGAACAAGCAACTATTTGAATAGATATCCTTAAATAAGAAAGATTCCCTAATCTAACATGTAACAGATGATAGCTGCTCTCCATTAAATAGAAATATTTTCTAACTTCATACAAACAAAATGGAAAGGACACTGTTCTTTATGGTTGTATCCTAAAATGTACAGTACCATATTCTAGACTGGCCTTTAGCAACAGAATTAGAGAAATGAACATTGCTAATGTTTTCATACTAAGAGACAGCTTCTTTCCTTCTTTTCCTATTCTCTGCAAATCAGCTCTCACAAGGTCTCATGACGGAGAAAAATGATACTCTCTCACTTCATTGAAAAAGACAAACTTCAAGGAGACCATATACTGGGATTGCAAACTCTTCATGATTCATAGATTGACATATAGGGCCATAGGGTTGTCACAGCAATAAAAGCATTGACAGAGCAATAGACTATGAGAAGATGATCCTTACAATGAGGGAAAGAAAGGATGGCCATCTGTTACTACAGCTAAAGACTACACTGCTGCATATTCCTGAACAAAATCTTACAGACTACATCCTCAAGATATGAAACTAGATGACAGGATCATTGAATTTTTTCTCTCTTTCCTTTTGCCATACTCCTATTATTTCAACAGTGCCAATGCTGCTGGGTTTTGACCTGTTCAGACAAGAATTCTGTGTGCCTAAGTCAGACCTTTCATTGAAGAAAGGAGTGTTTTCTGTGAACATTATGCAGCCTCCACTGCCTCGAGCAGTTTCCAAAAAACATTTGTGAAAATGAACATTTCCTAAGCAGAGAAAAAAAAAAGTCAAAAAATCATTCTTGCTCTTATGCCCATACTTACTGGGTCAGAGGTGGTTTCCACATAATTTCAAATTCTTAATAAGTCTTCCAGTTAAAATATGGCTCTGCATTTTAGTATAACTTTCAGTACTATGTTTTCTTATCCACCTGTAACAAATGTTATTTTGTTGTATGAAAACTGTCTGAAGGAACACTATCAAAAGTTTATGAAAAAAGATAGTGAATTCTAGAAAGGTGATTAACTGCTGCTTGTCATGTTGCCTGAAGGTGAGATAAGAGAATTAAGACAAACAAGCAATGAAGGGAGAGCACAACTTCACTGGAGACATTGGTGATCCAAAACAGCAAAATCATAACAATCTCTCCATTTTTATAACCTTCAGAGTGCCCACCCATCTTTTCCAATTAAAATCCGTCTTACTACTATGTCCCCTAAACATCCAACAGGATGATCCTTTGTTAACTATCTCCATCCTAGTCCAGCCCCTGATAGGCCTGGAAGACTAACTCTATGTTTTGACTTACTACCCCACTCATCTATACAGAAGAATGCAAACATGTGAAACACAGACTGTTCTTGGCCTTTAATATTCCAAGTTATCCAGCTGCCTAGCCAGAGTGAATTCCCCTAATCTTAAGCATACCCCTTAAGGCATTAGTCAGAAAACTGGAACAGGATTGGGAAATTTTCAATACATTATTAGTTATCTAGGGAAAAAGAGTAGCTAAGAGTACAATATGCATTTGTCATTAAACTGAGAAGACAGTTGATAATAAAGAATGAGAATAAAGTATATGAAGGAATCTAGTTAATATGTATGTGGCTAATGATTTTCATATGTTTATTGAGAGAAATCATGAAGTTGTTCTTCACTTGATTTGCAGATGACACAAAAAATGAAAGCGTATTCATATTCAATTTACGTGGCACGGTTTGACAGCAGAGGAGATGCTGGAGTGACTGTTGTGAGATCAGAGCAGATTAACCCACCACAGACTTTTCTGGTGCCACATATGCTGTAGTAGGCTAACCCTGGCTGGCCACCAGGTACCCACTAAAGCCACTCTCTCACTCCCCTCTGTAACTGGACAAGGGAGAGAAAATATAACAAAGGGTTCATTAGTTGAGATAAGGACCAGGAGAGGCATGACTTACCACTCACCATCATGGGCAAAGCAGACTCCAAGTGGGATATTAATTAAATTTATTACTAGCAGAATCAGAGCTTGAGAATTAGAGGCAAAATAAATCTAAGAGACATCTTTCCCCCACTCCTTCCAAGTTCTACTCCTCCACTCCCATGGCGCAGGGAGATGGGAATGGGAGTTACAATCAGTTGTTTCTGCTGCTGTTCAGAGGGAGGAGTCCTTCCCCTGCTCCCTGTGAGGTCCCTCCTATGGGAGACAGTCCTTCACAAATTATTCCAGTGTAAGTCCATCCCACAGGCAACGGTCCTTCACAAAACTACTGCCACATGTGTCACTTTTCCATGGGGTGTAGTCCTTCAGGCACAGGCTGTTCAAGCGTGGGTCCCCCACCGGGCAATAAGTCCTACCAGGAAAACCTGTTCCAGTGTGGGTTTTCCTCCCCATGGGTCAGTAGGTCCCTTCCAGGACCCTGCTCCAGAATGGGCTTCCCATGGGGTCACAGCCTCCTTTGAGCATCCATCTGCTCTGGTGTGGGCCTCCTCCATAGGCCAAAGGGACACAGCGACTCCACCATGGTCTCCACTATGGGCTGCAGGGGAACCTCAGCTCTGGCCCCTGGAGCACCTCTTCCCACTCCTTCTCCATTGACCTTGGTGTCTGTATTGTTGCTCACATGTTCTCACTCTGCACTTCTCTGGCTGCAGTTTCATCTGTGCAACTTTTATTTTCCTTCTTAAATATGTTACTCTCACTCCTGGTTTGCTTGGCCTTGGCCAGTGGTGGGTTCATGGTGAAGCTGGCTGGCATTGGCTCTGCACGACATGGGGGAAGCTTCTGGCAGCTTCTCACAGAAGCCACCCCTGTAGTGGCCCTGCTACCTTCTGGCCACAGAAACCCAATACACTCAGGGTCTAGAGAAATTCGAGAAAAGAACATCAGATAATGGGCAGATCTTCATCTGGACATTACCAGAAAGCAAAATATTTGTGGGAAATGTTTTTAGAATGTCTTTGAAAAATTGTTGTACTGTGGTATAGGAATGAGGATCATGGCATGAATGTGTTGTCCACCGGTGTTGGTGCAGTCATGATATCTGTTCTCCCTTGGTGTGGGAAATTCTGTTTATCGACGTAAGTGAAGTTTGTGCAGACTCTGTGATGAATGTATATTTTTATGATAATTCTTACGAGAAATGGATGTCTGGGGTGCAGATAACCCAGTGCTGTCAGTAGGGGCTGCAGAGGCCCCATGAGGAGAGGCTGGGGCCAACTGGGTTGGTCACAGCCAGTTGCAGATGGCAGACTGCGCTGCAGGGTACTGCTGGAGCCCTATCTGAGGTGGTGACACCTCTGGCAAAATAGATTTGAAGAAGAGTAAAAGATACTACATGGCAGACAGGAGAAGAGTATTTAAAAAAAAATGTGAGAGAAAGAGATGTGCACAAAGGTCAGTGAAGAAGGAGGGAGAGAAGATGTTCCAAGCTCTAGAGCTGAGATTCTCCTGTAATCCATGTAGGAGACCATGGAGGAACAGACCGTCCCCCATAAAACACCACACTGGAGCAGATATTCATTCTGCATCCCACAAAGGACCTAATGCTGCAGCCTTTCATAAAGGACTGTATCCCATGGGAGGGACTCCAAAATGCAGCAGGGGAACAGCATGAGCAGGAAGTAACAGCAGACCTAAAGCATGATGAACTGACCAAAACCCCATTCCTCATCCCAATGCATCATTTGGAGGTGGGAGACAAGCATATAGGAGTCAGAAGAATTTGAACCTGTAAAGAAGTGGGAGTGGTAAGAAGGTGTGTTTAGTTTGGGGTTTGTTTCTNCAAGAATTCTGTGTGCCTAAGTCAGACCTTTCATTGAAGAAAGGAGTGTTTTCTGTGAACATTATGCAGCCTCCACTGCCTCGAGCAGTTTCCAAAAAACATTTGTGAAAATGAACATTTCCTAAGCAGAGAAAAAAAAAAGTCAAAAAATCATTCTTGCTCTTATGCCCATACTTACTGGGTCAGAGGTGGTTTCCACATAATTTCAAATTCTTAATAAGTCTTCCAGTTAAAATATGGCTCTGCATTTTAGTATAACTTTCAGTACTATGTTTTCTTATCCACCTGTAACAAATGTTATTTTGTTGTATGAAAACTGTCTGAAGGAACACTATCAAAAGTTTATGAAAAAAGATAGTGAATTCTAGAAAGATGATTAACTGCTGCTTGTCATGTTGCCTGAAGGTGAGATAAGAGAATTAAGACAAACAAGCAATGAAGGGAGAGCACAACTTCACTGGAGACATTGGTGATCCAAAACAGCAAAATCATAACAATCTCTCCATTTTTATAACCTTCAGAGTGCCCACCCATCTTTTCCAATTAAAATCCGTCTTACTACTATGTCCCCTAAACATCCAACAGGATGATCCTTTGTTAACTATCTCCATCCTAGTCCAGCCCCTGATAGGCCTGGAAGACTAACTCTATGTTTTGACTTACTACCCCACTCATCTATACAGAAGAATGCAAACATGTGAAACACAGACTGTTCTTGGCCTTTAATATTCCAAGTTATCCAGCTGCCTAGCCAGAGTGAATTCCCCTAATCTTAAGCATACCCCTTAAGGCATTAGTCAGAAAACTGGAACAGGATTGGGAAATTTTCAATACATTATTAGTTATCTAGGGAAAAAGAGTAGCTAAGAGTACAATATGCATTTGTCATTAAACTGAGAAGACAGTTGATAATAAAGAATGAGAATAAAGTATATGAAGGAATCTAGTTAATATGTATGTGGCTAATGATTTTCATATGTTTATTGAGAGAAATCATGAAGTTGTTCTTCACTTGATTTGCAGATGACACAAAAAATGAAAGCGTATTCATATTCAATTTACGTGGCACGGTTTGACAGCAGAGGAGATGCTGGAGTGACTGTTGTGAGATCAGAGCAGATTAACCCACCACAGACTTTTCTGGTGCCACATATGCTGTAGTAGGCTAACCCTGGCTGGCCACCAGGTACCCACTAAAGCCACTCTCTCACTCCCCTCTGTAACTGGACAAGGGAGAGAAAATATAACAAAGGGTTCATTAGTTGAGATAAGGACCAGGAGAGGCATGACTTACCACTCACCATCATGGGCAAAGCAGACTCCAAGTGGGATATTAATTAAATTTATTACTAGCAGAATCAGAGCTTGAGAATTAGAGGCAAAATAAATCTAAGAGACATCTTTCCCCCACTCCTTCCAAGTTCTACTCCTCCACTCCCATGGCGCAGGGAGATGGGAATGGGAGTTACAATCAGTTGTTTCTGCTGCTGTTCAGAGGGAGGAGTCCTTCCCCTGCTCCCTGTGAGGTCCCTCCTATGGGAGACAGTCCTTCACAAATTATTCCAGTGTAAGTCCATCCCACAGGCAACGGTCCTTCACAAAACTACTGCCACATGTGTCACTTTTCCATGGGGTGTAGTCCTTCAGGCACAGGCTGTTCAAGCGTGGGTCCCCCACCGGGCAATAAGTCCTACCAGGAAAACCTGTTCCAGTGTGGGTTTTCCTCCCCATGGGTCAGTAGGTCCCTTCCAGGACCCTGCTCCAGAATGGGCTTCCCATGGGGTCACAGCCTCCTTTGAGCATCCATCTGCTCTGGTGTGGGCCTCCTCCATAGGCCAAAGGGACACAGCGACTCCACCATGGTCTCCACTATGGGCTGCAGGGGAACCTCAGCTCTGGCCCCTGGAGCACCTCTTCCCACTCCTTCTCCATTGACCTTGGTGTCTGTATTGTTGCTCACATGTTCTCACTCTGCACTTCTCTGGCTGCAGTTTCATCTGTGCAACTTTTATTTTCCTTCTTAAATATGTTACTCTCACTCCTGGTTTGCTTGGCCTTGGCCAGTGGTGGGTTCATGGTGAAGCTGGCTGGCATTGGCTCTGCACGACATGGGGGAAGCTTCTGGCAGCTTCTCACAGAAGCCACCCCTGTAGTGGCCCTGCTACCTTCTGGCCACAGAAACCCAATACACTCAGGGTCTAGAGAAATTCGAGAAAAGAACATCAGATAATGGGCAGATCTTCATCTGGACATTACCAGAAAGCAAAATATTTGTGGGAAATGTTTTTAGAATGTCTTTGAAAAATTGTTGTACTGTGGTATAGGAATGAGGATCATGGCATGAATGTGTTGTCCACCGGTGTTGGTGCAGTCATGATATCTGTTCTCCCTTGGTGTGGGAAATTCTGTTTATCGACGTAAGTGAAGTTTGTGCAGACTCTGTGATGAATGTATATTTTTATGATAATTCTTACGAGAAATGGATGTCTGGGGTGCAGATAACCCAGTGCTGTCAGTAGGGGCTGCAGAGGCCCCATGAGGAGAGGCTGGGGCCAACTGGGTTGGTCACAGCCAGTTGCAGATGGCAGACTGCGCTGCAGGGTACTGCTGGAGCCCTATCTGAGGTGGTGACACCTCTGGCAAAATAGATTTGAAGAAGAGTAAAAGATACTACATGGCAGACAGGAGAAGAGTATTTAAAAAAAAATGTGAGAGAAAGAGATGTGCACAAAGGTCAGTGAAGAAGGAGGGAGAGAAGATGTTCCAAGCTCTAGAGCTGAGATTCTCCTGTAATCCATGTAGGAGACCATGGAGGAACAGACCGTCCCCCATAAAACACCACACTGGAGCAGATATTCATTCTGCATCCCACAAAGGACCTAATGCTGCAGCCTTTCATAAAGGACTGTATCCCATGGGAGGGACTCCAAAATGCAGCAGGGGAACAGCATGAGCAGGAAGTAACAGCAGACCTAAAGCATGATGAACTGACCAAAACCCCATTCCTCATCCCAATGCATCATTTGGAGGTGGGAGACAAGCATATAGGAGTCAGAAGAATTTGAACCTGTAAAGAAGTGGGAGTGGTAAGAAGGTGTGTTTAGTTTGGGGTTTGTTTCTCACTATCCTACTCTATTTTGAATTGACAATAAACTAAATTAATATTCCTCAAATTGAATATGTTTTGTCTGTGACAGTAATTGGTGAAAGTTCTCACTTTTAATCTTTTATTGTTCCCTTGTCCTGCTGAGGAGCAGAAGAGAGAAAGTGTCTGGGTGGGCACCTGGCAGCCAGCCAAGGTCAACTTACTGCAGTATTGAATAATGAAAGATTAGTTCTTATTGGTATCCACATTCTGTAAAAAGTCTGTGCAGGTAAAAAGAAAGTCAATAAGCTACACAAACTGGAGGGAGATATTTAAAAAGCAGTGACTAAGAAAAGGGTACTGAGACAACTATCTGAAGGATTACCAGTTGAAATTGCCTTCTGGTAAATTCAATTTTTGGGAATGTCAAGGTGAATCTCTTATGTGTAAGCAGAACATAAGGATTGAAAGGTGCAACTGTAGATACTGTGATTTCCCACTGCCTTTCTCTGCGTGGCATTTGTGAAATCATTATTTGATGATGATGTCCACATCTGGTGTTTATTCATGAGAAAAGTAAGGTAATTGCTTTACTTTCTGTAGTTAAGTGTGGAATAAATTTCTTAAAGTATGAGCATCTTTAAGAGGCAGAAACTTCACAGTATGCAATGGCTGGAGGCTAGTGTAAGACAAATTCAGACAAATATTGAGGAACACATTTTTTAGTGTAGCTAACCATCAAAATAGCTTTTCTAGTGAGGCATTGAATTTTATATTGTCTGAAGTCTTTAAATAAATATTAGGTCATTTTTTCTAAAAGATCTCTAGCTCAGAAGTTACAGACCTGCTTCTAAAGCTATGATGAATCTTTGTAGACTCAAAATCTATGCTAATTCTTCAGAGGATGTGAGTGATAGGACGGAAAAGCAATTGCCAAGAACACCAAGGGAAGTTAGACATAAATTTACAATGAGCTGCTTGCAGAGGTGAAAAAGGAAAACACAGACTTGTTTTATAAACACAAAGGTCTGCATCCAAACAAAATATGTGGATTCAATGCATGACTAGCAATTTCCTTTTAATGCATCCCACTATAGGTGTTATCTTGAAAGACGAAGTGGAAAGATTTTGGAGAATAACAACAATTCCATAGGACAGAGTTTCTTTTATATTGCGGTATTGGAATTTCATTGTGAACATTTTATGTCTGAATGGTAATGTTTTAGTCAAGGGGTACAAACTTCAAGGTAAGTAAAGATAACATGATGCAGAATACTCATCTTTCTCTATAATTACCCTACACAGACCTGGTTTAAAAGTAGGATCACTAACATTTCAGCACATCCAGATTTTAGACGTTTTAAATTTTCATAATTTAAGTGATATTTACTGAAAAAAAAAGCTCTAAAATAGGGTGAAGCCAGATGCTTATCACAAGCCATATTGCACACATAGTCATAGATTGCTTGTTATGACTATGGGTAGCCATGTACCTTCATTCAAGCTGAAACTTTCACCAGTTTTTGGAGGTGTTTACTTAATGCTAGATTGCTCATAAATGTATCCAGCTTGGAATAACTAACAAAGTATTTCTCCCCGTACTTTCAGACAACAAGAAGCTGACTTTTATGCAGCTGCTGACAGCAGAAAGAGAAACCAGCAAAAATAAGGTGTCTACCATTAAACCCAAAGCAAATTTACAATTAAGCAAATAACCTTGGTAAACTGTTATAGCTGACACCATGCAAATGGTTTCTTGCTGTCCAGTCTATGTATTCCATCAGAGTAACCGTATGTTGTTATTATATTAACAATAATACTCTGTTCCAAAAAATAGGAGTGATTAATGATGATTTGCCATTGTAATATACTTTACCATGTGGTTCTTGCTACGCTTCAGTTTAAAGGCAGGCTTTATTGCCAACAGCTTTGTTTCACATCCCTCTGAGATTGCTTTTACACAGTAGAAATAGCAAGGAAAGCTGCCAAAGGAAGTCCAAACTTTTCACATAACATCTGTGTACACATCACTAGTCTGTCACAGGGCAGACCAGTTTTATCAGTATGGTTTCCCTTTCTTTTAAGGAGAGTGTAACCTGTGGAAAAGCAATGTCTGAAGTTTAACTGAATCTTTCTTTCAACCTCCTGCTATACACTTCCTAGTATGACAAATAGAAATCAGAGTTTTTACCAGTTCATATGAAGGCTGTTCAGAATTGGGAGTTACATATGGTGCAAGTTAGTTGGTATCAAGTCCATTTTCAGTTCTGATTCAATTCTTCCCCCAAACATTAGCTTGGGCCAGTCAAACTGTGTTCTCTCATTTCTGGATGGCATTCACAGGCAGCTCATTTTTCACCTCTACACTGGAACAGAGGTTTTCTGGAGCAATTCTCCTTTCTCAGAATCAAGGATGACGCCTCAAATATTCTTAGAGCCTTTGCTAAATGGATTTGGGATTTTGTTTCTTAAGAAGAGGCAGAGCTGGATACTGGTCAGGATGTTACTGATCAGTAACCTTAACCTTTTTTTCATTTTCTCCTTGACTGTGGGGAAAAGGCATTGTGTTAAACATCAGCTATGTAGACTCAAATACAGGCAGAGTTTGAAATAATTTTATGATAAGTATTCCTTGATTCTCCCTCTTCTTGTGGGGCCCACCAGTTCTGCCTCTTAACTCACCTGGTGCCAAACCCTCATCCCTGCATCTCTTAGAATATAGGGATTACCTTTAACAAGTGGAGCTGATGTTTTCTTCATGCAATAATTGAAGTGGCAGTGACTCACACATTCCAATATTATATCCTGCTTCTAGACAACATTTACCCTGTAAAACAAATTCACTAAATAGAATCCTACACCATCATGAAATCATTTAGGATTCATATTATGTATCAACTGATTTCTGTTATCTTTTACCCACCCAAAAGAAATAAGAAATAACTTACACATGCATTTACTCCGATTGGTGGGTTTTGACTATGTGTGAGTCACTGGCGGAAAGTATGTGAAACTCGTGAAATTTGAAAAGATACACCAGCATTCTCCTTGTGCAGTTTTATGAAAATATGAAGCAGTGGATTGGTTTACTTCAAGTTATTAATTATTTGGTTTCTGTTTTACATGAGGATAAAAAGTACTTTCTAAGTACAAAAACAGAACTACTTTTTATCAAATTGATCACGTTCCTCCATGAAAAAAAAGGTATCTCCCTAGAAATTTGCAAAACAGATCACATAATTGATTTAGGAAAATTGGGCTTTGCTCATAGCAAAATGTGACTAGCTAGTAGATATGCATTCCCTTACAGCAGCAGAGAGAATTAATTCTCTTCCTGGCTTATACTTGTGGATTGAAACAAATAGGTGCAAAGTTCTCCAAGTGGGGGTGTTGTCCACCTTTAGAAATATGTCTCCCTTCATGTTTTAAAATTATATTTATTTTGTATATGTGGAGAAAAGAAGTTGAAAATCTATTGATAACTGGCTTTTTTCTGCAGCTACATGGCTACGCTGTAGTGTGTCTTTTTGTGTCCATAAGTTGTATGTTTCCAAATCTCAGAAGTCTGATTCAAAGAGACTATTAAAATGCACATGCAGCAAAAATGCCAACCTGCAATATCTTCTGTTGTTCGTGATGAATGTGAGCCATGACTTCTTACTCCTATTACTTTGCATGGGTGGTCACTTGACAAGCTACACAAGTTATCTGCAGGGATATTACTAATATACTGATATTTTTATTTGAAGTTCAAGCCTATCAGTTAGAATAAAATCTTTCTGAAGAACAAACACATTTTACGAGGACCGGGGAAACTTTGAAATGAAATTTAGCCTCATGAAATCCACAGCTCTGGCAAGTGTCTCCAACTGGCTGATCTATTCACCACCAGCAATTTCTGTACGGAGTTGAGGAAAACTATCAACAAAACACCTAACTCCCATGAGCACCACAATGTTCTTGCTGCCAACAATAGCCTCATTTTTATGACTATATAACCTGACAGAGCCTAAATATGACTATTAGTCACAACACTGTGGAGACAACTACTTTGATTTTATGAGGAGCTGAGTACTCACAGTTCCCCATGACACAACAGTCATGATATGGCCTAGGAAGAGCTACTCCAACTGATGTCTCAACATCTCCATGTACAGTAGCTATAGAAGTATTTCATCTGATGCAAAGTCACCAAAGCTGCTTGTACTAGTCTATACATAGTAGAGATTTTATAAAAAAGACAAATATTATCCTCCCATTGCAAATAGAATCAGCCCTTAATAAAAGGTTTCAAAATGTGATCTTCTCACCCTGTTTCTTCTGATTTTATTTTTCTTACCAGAAATAACTGGGGAAACTGGTATATTCTCAAGAAAATTTCAGTAGCAAATTAGTATTTTTCTTCCACAAAGAATTTCCAAGCAAATACAACTTCAGCTTGTCAAATTTGCAAAATGGTTAAATGCAGGGCCAAGGGAAGACACAGACACACCATTATGATGCACAGTCAGTTCATTTATTCTCTACTTTCAGCTACATTTATAAGTTTTTAGTTCCATACACGTGTCTGCGAACTACTTGATTGGTCTCACACCCTATGCATAAGTTGTTTATACCCAAAATCACTTATGGATTGACTAAAGTCATAGACACTGACTAACACTAAGATCTTACTGCTGTAATAACCTTTAGCGCTATTTTTACCAGTAAATGCTGTTTACTGTAACTTCAACATTCTTTCTCATGTCCTTGCACTCAGGCCCTGCAACATGCTCTGTTACAAAAAGGATACAAACTATGCGGCCTAATCTATGGTTTAGCCTTGAGATATGCTTGTTAGATACATTCTGTTTCTGTCTCACAGTTTTTGTCCCACGGTATCCAGCAGTTAAAAAATCCCAAAGCCTCCTTGAAATCTGCACATAAACTATTCCTTTTGTCTTGCAGTTGTCTGAATAAAATCACCCTTGCCTGCGTTCTCCTGTGTGTGGTGTGACTGAATCAAAACTAGACTAACATTGTGAAATTATGGTGTTGAACTTCTTGAGAAGAGCTCCAGCTAATGTCCATGATGGTTGCTTTTACAAGTTCTACTCTGTATGAGGACAGCATTATGCATCATTCTCCCTGACCCATTTCATATTTGATTAACTCAAGCCTGTTTCGATTAAACTGTAATATTGTGCACCACACTGTATTGAATGGGCTGGATGCGCACTTACGGTTACACTTGAAAAAGAAATGGGTAGACACTCTGCCCAGAATATAGTGGTCTATACTAACAATGGACAAAACAGATCACAGACAACTCTCAGGCATTTCTGTCATTGAGAAGAATGGTTTTCATGGTTATCAGTCTCTGTACCAATCCATATTTCTGTCTTCATTAATCTATTTCCTGAGAGATATGCAGTGTTTCTCCTTGTTGAACTTCATATGGTTAGTGATTGCCCAGCCCTCTAATTTGTCAAGGTCTCTTTGCAGGGCCTCTCTGCCTTTGAGGGAAGAAAACAACTCCCCCCAGTTCAGTATCTTCTGCAAGCTTGCTTAGTATCCTTTCCAGTTCTGTGTCCAAGTCATTTATAAAGAAGTTGAAGAGCACAGGGCCCAAGATGGAGCCCTGCAGAACCCCACTAGTCAGCAGTCTGATGTCACTCCATTCACCCTCTGTGCTCAACCCGTGAGCCAACTGCTCATCCACCATGTGATGTGTTTATTCAGCTGTGTGCTGGACATTTTTTTCAGAAGGAAGTATCAAAGGCAGTATCAAAAGCTTTACTGAAGTCTAAAAATGTTACATCAAGAGGCTTCCCCTGATCAGCTAGGTGGGTTACCTTGTCGTAGAAGGAAATCAGGTTTGATAAGCAGGACTTTCATCTCATGAAGCCATGCTAGCTGTGACCTATGACTACGTGATCATTCAGATGTTTTTTCAATATTTCCCAGATTAATTTTCTCCGTAACTTTACCTCCTGTTGCTGCAAAATTCACTGTACCAGCTGTGTCATAGGCCCCTGTAGTGGTTTAGCTTAAACCAGAGGGGAAGACAAAGACAAAATAACTCCTTTCCTGTGCCCAGTTTTGGTTAAGTTGGGAACGGGGGTGTGACCTCTGGAGTGGCCAGGTTACCTCTGCCTGAGTTTCCCATTAGTCCCTTGGGCCCCACAAGGTTCTCTGGGAAGGGACTGGTATTATAAAAACCTACAGAAAGCAGTGCTCAACCTCTTTTCTGGGACTCTGAAGCAGGAAGCAGGGTGCCCCAACTCAGTACTGCCTAACCCAGAGGACTAACATGGACCCTGCTGTCTCTTTCCTCTCCCCATGGATTTTCCTAAGGTCACCACTGTTTTGTTTTTTCTTTCTGCCTGAGAAGACCCCTTAGGAGGACCTTTTCACAGACACACCACCTCTGAGACACTGCTGCCTTTTCCACTGAGAATCTGGTTTGTGGGTGCCCACCTCTAAGCCTCTCCTGTGTTCTTGAGGGGCCCTCCTCCTCCCCCTTGGCCCCTGAGCGAGGCGCTGCTAGCCTTTTCCCACAGCGAGGGTGGGAGGAGCTTTTTGTCCAGGAGCACAGAGCCCCTCCATATGTTTTTTCTTCCCTTCTCGGGTTACATGTGGAGTGTGTGTGTGTGCGCGCGTTACCCCCCCACCCCGGACCCCCTCCTGGCTGTCACGCAGCGCCCTCTGCTGGCTGTAATAGAGTAACTGCACCCTTCATGTTCCAGTGGGACCCACAGTGCCTCCTGCTGGCCATAACAGGGCGACTGCACCCCTCGTGTTCAAGCGGGGCACACAGCGCCTCCTGCTGGCCATTACAAAGCAATTACACCTATCCATACTCACATTCCCCCCCCCTAAACTGGGACAGCCCCCATACAGACAGACCTGTTCATGGTAGATGCAGCTCTCCAGATCACAGGTTTTCATGAATGCCTGACGTGTCTTCATGAGCCTGGGGCAGACAAGCAGTTATTTTGCAGAAGGTGTGCCATGGTTGAAGAGCTGTGTCACCAGATGAAGGAGCTACAGAAGGAAGTGAACAGGCTTCATAGTATTTGGGCAAACAAGGAAGAGAGAGATCAATTATATTCAGAGATGCTACAGTCTCAAGATGCCTGGTAGTCTCAAACCGTAGTGGAGAAGGAGGTGGATTCAGAACTCTGCAGGGTAATTAGACAAAGGACTGTTGGTCAAGGGTAATCTGGTCACTGCACATAACAGGAGAAAGGTTCCTCCTTCTCAGAACTTAACAAGTAGGATTGACACCTTCTGCAATAGGTAAGACACTCTGGAACTAGAAGGCCAGGCAATTGAGAAAGTGTATGAAGGCCTTTCTAGGGTAGCAGGGCTTCCTAAAACAATACCTCATGTACCCGGCATCATGATCTTCTCTGTTCACAGGAAAAGAATGGTAGTTGTAATAAGAGACTCCCTTGTAAGGGGACGGGAGGGCCTGATATCCAGACTGGACCCAACTCACAGGGAAGTCTGCTGTCTCCAACAGGATTGGATAAGGGACATAACTGGAAAATTCTCCAGTTTAGTTAGACTCTCTGATTACTATCCACTATTGATTGTCCAAACTGGCAGCAATGAAATAACTAAATCTGAGGGCAATCAAAAGAGACTTCAGGGTCCTGGGAATATTGGTGCAGGGATTAGGAGCACAGGTAGTGATTTCCTCGATCATTCTGGTAGCAAAGAACAATACTGATAGAAATAGGCAGATCTATCAGGTCAATGAGTGGCTCTGAAGTTGATATAATTAGAAAAATTTTGGGGTTTTTTGACCATGGGACTATCTACTCAACACCTGACAGGATGCACCTGTCTCAGAGGGGAAAAAGAGTTCTATCATAGTAGCTGGTAGGGCTTGTTAACAGAGTTTTAAACTTGGAAGCTTTAGCTTGGAAGGGGGAAAGAGACAAAACGAGGCTTACCAGTGATGAGAAATCAGATGACGTGCCAAAACTTGAGAAAAACACCACTAATGGGATCCCTTAATCTTCCTCATGAGGTATTGACTACAATGCAGAACACCTAAAATGTTTCTATGCCAATGCAGGTAGCATGAGAAAGAAACAAGAGAGGATTGAAGTTTTCACCCATTCTGAACGATTTGACATCACTGGCATAAGTGAATTGGGTAGAATGAGTCCTGTGGCTGGAGTGCCCTGTTAGGGCACTCATCACCTGTTACAGCCTCTTCAGGAGGAATAGGCAGGGAAGAAGAGGCAGAGAGGTGGCACTGTATGTAATAAAAGAGAATGTATGGAGCTCACAGTTGGCAATGGCACAGTTGAGATCCTCTGGGTAAGAATCAAGGGGCAAAAAAATACCGTGGATGTCATTGTGGGAGTTTGCCATACTTCTCCCAGCCAGAACAATAACACTGATGAATTATCCTTTGAGGAACTGAGGGACACTTTGTACCAGTTTAGAACGGTTGACAAAACTTAATTACCCACCAGAATCTGGACAAGAACTCATTAGAGAATTAGATTCGACAGAATTTATTAAAATTTAAAACAGCAAGGGAAGAGGGGGGAAAAACAAAAGAGTGACTGTTCCCTCCCCCCATGGGGAAAAATACAACAACAGAAAATGCAAACAAGGATGAAAAAAACAGCCTCAGCTACCCTTCTCCCCTTTTCCCAAAAAAGGAAATGAACCCCAACACCACTATTGGGAGGAAAATAGAAAAAGGAAAAAAAACCCCAAACATGTCCATGTACCAATTCTGTCCTCCCAGCCGGCCATTTCAAACCAAAAAAAAAAACCAATCAAAAAACAAAAACCAAAAAAACTCTCATCCCCTTTCAAAAACTGTGCTGTTATCTACCCCCTTCAATCAAAAGCCGTTCCACCCCTTTTCTGCTGGCTATGTCATCAAAATGTTCCCATGTCTTCCAGGTGCGTCCCCTGGGCTTCCCTCCCCACCCCCGCCGGTGTGTGGGGCTCCCATCACAGATGCAGTGGCTGAAGGTTGTTCAGGGACTCCCAGACCCTGAGTTGTCATCCTGGAAAGTTGCAGGCAGTGCGGTCTGAGGCATCACCGAGCATGTCCCAGCTGAGCTCCTTGGTGACCTGAAACGCGCTGCGGCGCCTTGGCTGTGCCAGCCCAGACCTGCCGAACTCCGCGCATCCCACCCCCAGCAGCGCTGGTGGGCCAGCTATGGCCAGGGGCAGGCCAGCAGCCCCTTGGCTATTTCGCCCCGGCGTCCTGAGTGGTCCCAGGGGGCAGCAGCGGCAGTGCCCAGCCCAGCAGGATCACGACTCCAGAGAGTAAAAAAGAAAGAAACAGAAAAACAGATGCAAAAAAACCAAAAAGATACAACACACAGCTCTCACAATCCCAGGTTTCAAAACCACAACACACTTTCAAAGTCAACTGCCCTTGTCCTTATGGGGGGCTTCAACCTGCCAGAAATTAACTGGGAGCAGCATACAGCTGGTACAATGGGGACCAAAAAATGCCTAAAGGACATGGATGACAATTTATGGAACAGGTCCTGAGGGAGTTGACTGGGAAGGTGCTCTCTTTGATCTGCTGTTTCTCAACAGAGTAGGTCTCATGAGCGAAGTGGAGATTGGTGGCTGTCTTGGTCACAGTGCCACAAAGTGATCAATTTTAAAATTTCTGTTAACTGGAGAAAAATGCCAGCAAAGCCTCAACTCTGGACATGAGAGAAGCAGACTTCAGCCTGCTCAGGAAATTAATAAGTAAGGCCCCTTGGAAAAATGTTTCTGCAGGTGCTGGGGTCCATCAGTCCTGATCACTTTTCAAACATCACATCCCGAGGGCACAGGAGCAGACAATTGCCAAATGTCAAAAGTCAAGCAGGCAAAGCAGAATACCAGCTTGACTGAGAAGAGATCTTCTCTTGTAAATAAGGCAAAAAAGGAAGGTGCATGCCTAGTGGAAGCAAGGTCAAGTGATATGGGAAGAATTCAAAGATACTGCTTGCTGCTGTATGGGGAAAATTTACATGGCCAAAGCTCAACTGGATTTGAAGCTGGCCAGAAATGTGGGGGAAAATAAAATTTTTCAAATATATTAATGGCAATAGGCAGTATAGAAATATCATGGCCTGTTAAAGATGAGGATGATCACCTCACAAAAAGGGACAGAGACAAGGCAGAGGTTTAAAGATTTGTTTGCCTCTGTTTTCAACATGGATGATGGGCCAAGGGGAGTCTCAGTGCCCTGAGCTGGAGGACCATGTCTGGGAGAATGATCAACTCCCAGTTGACCCTGAAATTCTGTGGGATCTGCTGCTCCAGCCGCGTCCCTACAAATCCACGTGTCCTTATAGGATTCACCCCAGAATCCTCAATGTCATCGCAAAACCTCTCTCGATGATTTTTCAGTGGTCTTGGGAAACCTGAGAGGTCCCAGCTGACTGGAAGCTGACAAATGTCCTGATTTTCAAGAAGGGTGAGAAGGAGGACCCTGGAAACTACAGGACTGTCAAGGGGTTCTGTACTTCCAGTGGAGCTGTCCGAGTCTAATAGTAACTGCAACAGACCTAGCACTTTATCACTACTGATCTGATTGATATAACTTTCCCTCACTTGAGTGCAGCTAGAATTCCTTATGACTTCTTGAAAAGAAATTTGATTTAAAATAGAAAACTTTTATTAACTAGAAAAAGAATACTCATGCCCGTATTTTGACTGTCTTTAATGTATCTATGAAAAATTTATTGCTATGGGAATATTAAAATCAGGGCTGGAACATATTCATACTTTATGCAGAAAATTACAGAAAGAAGAGAGATTAATTAAACAAAGTCACACAAGTAATCTCTGTTACAGCCGGGTTTAGAAATTATATTCCCTGATGTATAATTCTGTATTGAGACCTTAAGAATTCTCTCCTGCTGTTATTTATAGCAATTGTTTGTATTTATAGCAATTGTTGCATATGTGGAACAGGCTTCAAGCTTGCTTACATTCTATACCTGTCCTGACATTCTTGGTGGTCAGCTGTTTGGACATTTGTGCAAGATATGTCACAGCACCTCATTTGCCTCATCTGTACAGCACCTGCTGTCACACGATCTCATTCTCCCAAAGGACAGTCAGTTGCTATATAAAACCGCACATCATGAGGAAATGTCAACATGCATTTAAATTTTCTCCTTTTAAAGCAAAAATCTCAAATTATTTTTTTCCAACATAAAAGACGAAGTAAGAGAAAAAAAAAAAAAAGATAGCTAAACCTCTCAATTAAATTAGATCACTTCCTGCTTCTTCTGTTAGTTAAAAAAAAGCTATTGAAAAAAAAAACAAACAAAAAATTAGAGGAAACATATTTTCAAAGGGTTATAGTACTAGTCAGCTCTGCACTAGGCATGTGAAATTGTATCAGTATCCAGTGTCTCCTAATCTCACAAAATAGAATTGGAAGTAAGGACACATTTCTTTCACTGGCTTAATAAGGAATGTGTTGTCTTTTTTCCTTTCCTTTCCAACGAGCATGATCTGACATTTGTATCTAAATTTGTCACAAACTTCATTTGTGGTTTTTCTAGTCTTTTTCTTCCCTAAAAAATAAATATCAGACATCCTATTTCATGGGACCTTTGCGCAAGTACAGATTTAAAGTAAAAAATAAAAATTAAACCAAAACAGAAAATGTGCGTCATGGGTCTCACGGTTCTGGGGAGGGGCTAAAATGATTAAATTGTTCTCACCTTTTAATAGATGTAAACTGTTGGCGAGTCAGTGTTATAACTTCAGAAAACAGGAAGTCCTGTGTAGGTTTCACAACACCTTGTGCATTGCCTGTGGTTTCCAGTTGCAATAAAAACACTTATTCGCTCATTCCCAATTGCTGACAGGATCCTGTCTCCTGTAGGTTGGTACTTTCCAGGAGTAGTGTACTTGCTGGGAAGGAGATGTATCTCATCAAAATTTCACAGCTCTATCTGCATGAGAAGAATCTTCACTCATGCTGATTTGGAGGTTTTTACACTATTACCAAGCATTACTCATTACAATGATGACAATCTCACAGCTTTGGTAACAAATCTGGCCTCACTTGAAAAAATCCAAATGGATTTTTTCCTGGTTTCATTCTTTTATTTTTTTTTTAATAAAAAGATAGAGATGAAAGTTAAAGGTAGGGAAATATCACAAATACAGCCATCTACAAGCATACTCTTCTCTCCTATGTAAGCTACTGTCTCGGCAAAAGATTTTTTACAGTTAAAATAATTTAGTTTTAACAACACCCATCAATGAGTAGAATTGTCTCCTTCATAAGGAATGAAAGCACTTGCCAGCACAGATGAATTCTTCCTAATGCTGGTGATGGTGCAGCTATATTAGTTCAAGACTAGACTGTCAACACAAATTAGGTCCAGAGCACTGAAAAGGAAAAAGATACTGGCACACACTGCACAGTTTGGCACAATTATGTGACATGGAAGCCAGGATTTGTAGTACATGAAAGATTAAAAAATCAAAATCTTCATCCTTAATGGTTGCACTGGGATATGTTTTCACAGGGTTAAGCTGCATGACATCCATTAAAGTAAACAGAAGTTTAAAGCTTAAATCTTCTGTCCCACTTTCAAGACTTTTATCTTTGTAGTAAATACAGAGCATGAAATATCGTATTTTCTCCTTAAGACTTGCAGTTGACAAAATGAGGGGTTAATGCATTTGGTTTATTGTGCACCGCATGACTCACCTCCTTAATATAGAAATAAAACCCCCTCAGTTTTGTAGGAGTTTATTCCTGTATTTTGTCTGTTAAAAAAGGAAAGTGGAGAGGAATGTAACTCAGCATCTCTTTTAGTGTCTCATTTTTTTTCTCTTGCATTTCTCTTCCTGTTTTAACAATTGTCACAAACTTCTGGGGTTAGGGAGAAGCAGACTCAGGGGACAGAGTGATGCTATGCCACAATTTACTTCTGTCATAAAGGGCAATTGTAAGACTGTTCAAAATCTCTGAGATCAAATGAGGTTTCCTTGGCTTTTGTTCTGTTTGCATTAAAGGGTTACATCCAGGTCTCATTATAGCCAAGTACTCATTTCTACTTGCTCAGTAAAATATTGTGATGAGGAAAGAGCAGGTATCTCCCACTGAATATGTTTACCTATATCACTGTCTCTTAGTATGTCGCCTGAAGAAAACCCCATTTTTATTAATTTCTAGAGTCTACAGTCTTAAAATCTGTTATACACATGCTGAGTTTCTGAAGTATTTTGCCTGTGCAGCACTCAAAACTTCATATATATATATGTCCGTAAATGTGCTAGGAGTCAAACCTCAGATCTGATTTTATATATATTTATAGTCTTTAAATAAATGGTTTCTCATAGTTAAGTAATGCTATACTGTTAAATAAAATTAGCTATTCAGTATTATGACTGTGATGATGGGTAAACAGCACACTCAATCACACTTCAAGACAGAGAAACTTACTGAGTCACTTCAGCAGCAGCAAGTGAGCAGAGTTAAAAACTAAAGGAGTGGCAAAGTATAATATTCTCTTTGAAGACATGATAAGGCACTAACTTTCCTCACAGTTTGTTCCAGAGATTATTAAAATGCTTTAAAAATAATGTATTATAAGAATTCAATACATACTGTGAAAGTTCATGTATACATAAGATAGGCTTCTTAATTATATAGGGGAATTGAGAATTGCTCCTACTAGGCCAAAATTTAGATTATGCAGTCATATATATCTGTCTTCATCTAATGTTACATGGCTGAGCTGATATACTAATATCATTACTACTAAAAGAGAGAGGTGAATCCCGTATCCCTCTCCAACTCTCAATTCCTGACTGTACAGCACCTCCTCCCTCTTGCATCTGTGTCTGAACTCATTTCATTCTGTGACCAATCAGTTTGATTCACAACTTAACAAAAGATAAATTGGAATAAAAGGTGAAGCAGTTTGCTGGGCTAATGAAATTGATCTCTTTGTGAAGGTCTGATGAATGCCAAAGTGGGAAGGAGTAAGAGTAGGAAGATAAAAAACAACCTCCTCCTCATCGTCATCAAATCACTAGATTTATTCAGTTGCTTGTTCAGCGCATCCCACAACAGATGCTTCATCTTATAATAGCTTAAACTGTTTCAGAGAATGAGACTTAGATCCCTGTGTTCTTTACACAGACAATACAAAAAGATGCAGTATGTGTACACAGAGTGTGATCTGGACCAAACTCCTGACCTGCACAGTATTGGCACAAGTGTTTTCTGTCCAGCATAGCAACACAGACTCAGCTTCCCTGCATTCAGACTGCAATTAAGAAAATGAATGTAGATAATTTGAAAGTTATTTGTATAGTGTGTGCGATAAATACTGTTAAGTTGCTTCTGTAAGCTCCAGGTACTTCAAAAAACTGTTGAGTCCTGAAGGTTGCTGATTCTGTATTGGGTAAAAGACAGATACGGAAGGCTTAGAAAAAGTTATCCCTGGAAACATAAGAAAAAGGCTTTGTAAAGAAGCTTAAGAATTCCAGTTTTTATTTAAGAATCCCTGTTTTTATTTAGTGATTGTTGCAAAGCCGTGATTAGCACCACGA
>VYZS01085641.1:13240-34991 GCA_013400695.1 Neodrepanis coruscans | reverse complement strand
ATAAAGACTGCAAAAGAAGCTGTGCCTTTTAAAACAAGAAGTGAGTGAAGATTAGCAAGGTTAGCAGAATCTTTACTGAATAATTGAAAGCTGAGTTAATGCACAACAACCTGATAGTAAAGGCAAATGCAGCAAAAAAAAAATCTAAATAAAGCTGGCTTCCTGTCTTGTCACTTACTTCTCTTTCACAGATTTGACCTCAATTTTGAAATTCTCTCTAATTATCTCCCATATTAGAAATGTCAACATCTTGACAGGCATCCTAGAAATACTGTAGATAAGAAAACTGTAGGAGTCATTTGTTCAAAGGCAAACCCAGCGTTCAGGTTACACACACTACAAAGACTTATGGACATCTTCAGATGACTTCAGCTGAATTAGTAAAGTGAGCAGAGTTTGGTACATGCCTGAAGGAAGAATCCATGAAACCTTGACTGATCGCACAAAAATTACAGCTCAATAATGGCAGCCTGGCTCT
Organism: Neodrepanis coruscans; assembly: GCA_013400695.1. NCBI lineage: Eukaryota > Metazoa > Chordata > Aves > Passeriformes > Philepittidae > Neodrepanis > Neodrepanis coruscans. The sequence continues at coordinate 34,513 of VYZS01085641.1, read as the reverse complement.
TCTTTAATAAATTAGATCATTAGGATGAGTACTTACAAACATCTCTCCTTTTTCAACTTGGATATTTTCAGCTGTAAGCCTGAAAATTGAAAGAAAATACATGTTACGGAATTCTGATTTGAAAAAATGAGTGAAACAATAAATTAACTTTCCTTTTGCTAATAACATCTCCAAAGAGGGGAAAAGAAGTGTCACTAATCTGGGGAGAAAAACCACAGAAATCACAGAATATTCTGTGTTGGAAGGGATCCACAAGGATCCTCAAGTCCAACTTCGAAGTGAACAGCCCCTATGGGGATCAAACACATAACCTTGATATTATTAGCACTGTGCTCTAACTGAGTTAATGGTTCATCCTGGACTTTTTGAGTGTTCTACAGGATACTGGAAATAAATATAGTTATTATGATCTCAAGGAAATAAGGACAGATTCCTACTTAAACATGTCTAAAACACCTTTGTAAAAAAATCACACGTTAATAGCCAGCACTGTCAATATATTTTCATTGACTGTGCCCAAGTAAATATCATAAAATATGTTCTGTATGCACACAAATGCACACTCCTATACTGGAAATGAAGCATCCAACCCCTGAATCAAAAAATGTATTACTATGTATACACATAAAGGAAACATTAAAAATATGTGGTTCAAGACTTTAAAGCACAAAAGGACAACATACTGCATTGGAGATGTGCTACCAGACTCTCAGTCAAAGCTTCTTTGGAAGATCTTGTGGAAGTGACTTGAGGAATGATACTTCACCTGTGGCCCTTGTCCCACTGAGACTCCCATGCTCCTATACATATATTCTGTGCAGAAGTAAAAGGGTTTGTAAAATACAATTGGTGCTCTCATCAGGAGTGGCCAGCTGACAGCCCAGGGAACAGGACACTGTCCATCCAACCTGCTTGCAAGGTTTTGGGTGCAGTTGGATGTGCAGAAGGCAGGAAGATCAATGAACTTCAAGTACAGCACAGTTTAACAAGTGGGATACAGAGGTATGGAAATTTATGTGATACTACCCACACACAAGCTGGCTATTCCTATTCCAAATAAACAGCCAGAAATAATCAGACCTGAATGATAGAACGTTTTCTTAAATATAAATCCAACAGAAATTTTTGTGTGACAGTAACACAACAATTTTTCCCTAGCACTATTATTTTCTTCTAACTGTGAAAGGGTGTTTACCAATTTTAAGATTGAACATTATGTGTCTTGTAAGCTCTCCTGCAAAAGCATTATGCATTTTGGACAACAGGATAAACTTATAAAACTAGAACACATTTAAGAAAACTTCTCACGATTTTGAATTTAAGCCAAAAACACAGAGTTGATACTACACCTTACTATAGAAAATGTAGGTTAAGACAGCTAACAGACTTTTTTTTTAATCCCCTACCAAGCTCAAACAGGAACAGCTCAAAGGGGAACACTACTTGCTTTAGATGATTCACTCCTCAGGCTACTTACAATGCCAGGCCAGCCACAGCCTTGGTGACCCCATGCTTGCTACAAGATGCCAGTGAGACAATGAGATAAAAACAAAGATTCTACATAAAAAAATCTTTAGGAAATATAGCAAGATTTCTTTTATCTCTAAGTGTTCAGTGCCTGTGAGATGTTATGTTCTATGATGCAGATCCAGCACAGAAAGAGGGTTTATTTTTTTTAAGTAGTTGCTATTCATCAAGTCAATTAGGCATCTGCAATTAGAACCCCTATAAAGTGTGCTTTAATGCTGCTCCACACCCATCGGAAGGAATGAAGCTGCACAACAATGCATCTCCTGTATGAACAGGTAGTCTGTTCAGCAAGTATTTAGGATTGTAACTTTGGCAACCTGAGCCACCAATTGAAGAAGCAGGGCTCAAAAGGCCCAGTACTGTGCTACAGGTAACACTATCTCCCCTCTCACCTGAATTCAGGAGGAACTAAACTAGTTACTTAAAGGTTGCATTTTTTTCTTAGTTCAATGACTGCAATGAGAAGGCAGGAAACCAGTCTGTTACATTTATCCAAGAGCATTGAATTACTGCATCTGGTGTAATCCCTTCCTTTTGCTTTTCCAAGGCATTGCAAGTTTTTAAGCATACTTAAGGAGCTCTGCCTTTTCAGGTTTCCTTATTTAACACTTCAGTTAGTGAGCATATGAACCTATGTGAATTGCACTATGTACCTTCTCAATTCAATTTTATCTTTCACACAGTATTTCTATGGAATGGACAAGCTCCAGGCTATATTAATCTACATTGCCTAAAGCTCCTAAAACTGCTAGTAAATGACAGATTATCCCCATTAAAGTGATGGAGACCTTGTTTAAACTGTCATTAGGCAGATTAAGTAAACACACAACACTTATTTTATGAAACTTGCTACTTGATTAGACTACGTACCTATAAGATTTCCATAAATGGCTGTGACAATTTCTGTTCTGATGGATTTTCAAACGCATTAAATGCACTTTCATAAAGCTGACAGTGCCTGGAAAGACTGCAGAATCTTTAACACCCATGTGTTCTTGAAACAGGTTGGACAAGCTTCTGTCAGTAGTGACACAGACATAATCCTACCTTAAGGGTACAGAGATGGACTAGATGACCTTCTAAAATCCCTTCCAGCTCCGTTTTCTATAATTATTTACTTTTGAGTAACTTCTAGTTACTTCCTTTCCTACAGCAATCTATCAATGTGATTGCCTTCCTCATAAGTTCTCTGTATCTACGAATACAGTTTTTTCTCTATTGATTTCTTCTGTTTTTCAGAGGTAAGGTATAGTTTTTAAAAAACAGCCTATTTCTTGTACACAAAACACTGCTCACATTTCTAAGCTGATATATATTTTTACTACAGAGCTTTAGACTTGAATTAATCCTCAGAAAGCATCTTGATAAGATCCACATGCAGCAAGTACCTTTATAATTATTTCAAACCAGAGGTAAGAATTAACACCTGTAAAAATAAATAAGTCACTTTATAAAAAGCATTATTAAAATGTCTTTCAATTTTGTGAGCATTGTGCCAGTAGCCCACACATTCTACAGATAGGAAATAAAAGCAAATATAGATTTAATGATCATTATTCCAAGTTGCTAAGCACTTCTGAATTCTATGAAAAGTCAGCTGACCATGTCCAGCATCCTTGGAAACAGGGTGTAGGTGTCCTACCCATTGTCTCATAATGAATTTAAGCTAAGTTATAGCTGTTTTGTTTGAAGAAGGTCAAAATTTGGAATTTTTTGCAAGTCATCAGTTTAAAAGAGTAAGAAGCTGGATTTCTTTAGATAATGGTGGAAAAACACACCCTCTACAATATAGGATTATCAAAATTCAATAAAATCCATTTAAAATTGTCTAAGTTTAAAGTATTTCTAGTCTATATTCTATAGCTATAACTTGTACAATATGTCTGACCATTTCAAGTTCATAAGTCATAAATCCTACTATTTGTTAAAAGTCCGTGAAAAGTAAGACCCACCATTTCAATGTTCAGGACACTGTGCATTTTGCATACAAAAAGATTTTTCTCCAACTACTAACTTTCTCTTAATCCACCTTCCACCACCTTAAAAATAATTTTTTGCTGACATTCAGATTGGAAACTCATGAGTCAATTTTAATTCTTATTTATAGACTTCAGAAACAAGCAAAGTCCAGGCAAGCCTGTGTTTGATGTTTCTAAAATATCTTCCAGTACCATTTTCTATAAGAGGATCCCCACCTTCTGAAAAAATTAACTATCCTTCAGGCATGTCTTTGATGTTATCATGGAAGACCTAATTTTACCTAACTCGGTGTGGGACATACTGACAAAGGGCTAGGCATGAAAAAGACTGCCTAGTGGCAAAATTACCTGGCCACACCCAGCATGCATTCTAAAGAGTATCTTGCTTGCATAAAGCAAACCAAAACTTTAGAATCACGTGCTGTACATCCCAAGAAACTAGAGAAAGGGTCACTTAGCATAACTCTCTACATCAGAGCTTTTTGTTTGTTCAGTTTTTGTTGTTCAGACATGCCATAGATTGCCAGATCCCATTCTGTCAGTACTTCCGCATTTATCTGCGGTTGACATCACACCCACTCTGAAAAGAACCATCAACGATTAAAAAAAAAGTTATTAAAGAAAGTAAAATTTTTTGTGTGTTTTGGAACACAATATAAAAATTGTATTTCACAGAGTTACATATACTTTAATGCAACAACATGCTTTCTTTTCAGTTGCCAAATTGACAAATGCTTTTTTGGTTGGTTACTTTCTTTTTCTTAATAATTAACAACACAAAGTATCTCAGTCCAGTGCTGCAAATTACCGAATCAAGACTTTCAGCAGGACGTATGTAACATCTATACATTATAAAACAATCTCCCAGAATTTTTGAAATGAAGAAGTGATGGTATAACTCGACCTAAACGGACAGACCTGAAACTGTTTGAGGCTGGTGGAAACAACCAGGGCCACTGAAATGGTCTGGGTAAAGATCCACCTGCATGACTAAAGCTCTTAATTCACAAAGACTCATCTGCTTTTATTCCAGCCTAATACAAATACTACTTTGTGCATAAGGATGTGCTTGTTAGAAGATGCAGTCAAATACTGTTCTAATTTCATCCAAAAGAATGGGTCATGTGACTTTAGATTAGCAGAAAAAAATGAAAAGTTTGTAGAAAAAAGTTTATGAATACTATTTGGGAAATAATGTTACAATAACTATATATATGGTTCAATAAATCATCTTTCCTGAACTACTGAAGCATGAACAGACACTAACAGTCAATCTGTAGAAAAATTTTTATCAAGGGTCAAAAAAGACAAAATTTAGAACACTAAAAAATGAAGAAATGAAGAAATACTTTTCACTTCAGTAACATTAATCTGCAGAGGTATTTTGCACAATTCAGGGGAAATAATCAGTGCAAATGATATTAATGTATCTGAAGCCACTAAAGCCAGAGGCAAAAGAAAAAACCCTATTGAATAACATGGTTTGGAAACTTTGAATCATAAGCCATTAAAGATAAAGTAACATTTAAATATTTCCTATGCAAACACAGATTCCATGTAACACTGTGTTATTTTTTCTTCACCGACCTAACAGATCATTTATACTTGTTGATAATTTATTCCCATTAAACCAGGCTAAGGTGGTCAATTTGTAAGGATCATTTGTAATCATCCAATAAACCTTCTGCATAACTTAAACCACAAAAATCTAGTAAGTTTCCTGCAGAGTATTTTGGTTCAAAGTCTTCCTGACTTAACTTACAAACCCGAACTTCAACTTGATGAACACAAGCTTCAGTGATTTACCTTGTACTTCTTTATCATGACATTCTTTCAGTTTGGACCACAATTCCTTGAAGAAATCTCCAGGAGGTTCTGCAGAACTAGGGCTCCCGCAGCTTCCTCCGGATGCATTCATCTTGCTTTCTTATGCTCCCAGCTTCTTTGACTTATTTGCAGAACTGGTTCACTCTCAAACTTTATATTTTAAATTACATAGTTATGAAGCTGTTTCTGAAGACAGGTGTATGCCTGTAACAACAGAATTACAACACTTAGGTTTGCATTTATCAGAGTAGAACCTGTAACCATGGATGACCAAAGTTTACTGTCTATCCTTGTTGAGGATGTATATACATACTTTCATAGTAACACCCTGAAGACTTTAAGCATTTTGCTGCAAGTAATTACAAACTAATAGAATTTCCCCCTCACTCCCCTTCAAAAGCTATCAATTTAAAATTACATTAAGATACTTAAAGGTCTTTATGGTTTTCCTATGTAAAGATACAGCTAAACAGAATTCTTTTTTTCCCAAAGTAACCCAAATTTGTAAATCGAAATTCAGCTGCCAGTAAAAACATTTGTCGAAAGCTTTATCAGAGATGCATTTGTGTCTATACAACCTTTAAATAAACATGACACCCTTTTGCAAAGAAAATCTCACATCCCCTTGAAGTCTGCATAATTCTACATTGAAATGATTCCCACTCCTTGATGAAAATTGGAGAGTAATCTTAAAATTCATAAATCTCCAAAACATTCATATTTGAGGAGAACTATCAAAGTCAGATAGACCTGTCTTAAAATCTTGACTGCCTACACAACTCTTGATAGTCTTACTCACAACTCTTTCTTGTTTTGAAGGGTTTCTTAGCACAGATGTTGCCCTCAGGTAAACTACAGGGGAAGTACGATGCTCAGATCTGGGTCTGGGCCAAGGGAAGATTCAATCCTATTGGCACTGGGTGTCCACTACTGAAATACTCCTGTAATTTCTGTCCTTCTGGTCCTTGTGTGCAAAACTGTCCATTTTAGATTTTCACCAATTTTATGCATTCAGTTTTAAACAAAGACTTTTGAAGAGGGACTGTGTATTTACTAGATGGCATAGCTATCTCTATGACGCTGTAATATAAAATAGAGTAAGGAAAAAAAAATCTCAGGTACTTTGTACTATTCCTAAATTAGCAGCTTGAGCAAGGAAACCACTGTATCTATATACAAAAATAAAAGGAGCAATTTGCTCCCAAATTTTTGAGGCACAGGTTATAGTTGTAGTTCAAATGATACAAGATCTACAATTAGTCAAGAAGCTGCATTTCCTTTCTTGAGAGCTTTCAAGCAACTTAGAATATCCAAAAGCAGCTACCGGTTTGGCTGGCCCCCTATATTCACCATGATAAGATGTTCATTCCTGTGCTCAGCAACCAAGTGTAGGGCCTGGAGGCTTTGGTTCTGCTCTCTTTCCTCTTATCTCTGTGCACAGCCTTAAGCAAGTCACTTTTCTTTTAGTCTGGCTGTCTTTATAATGAAATAAAAATAATGGAACAAACTTTATTCTCAATAACACAGAAACACTTGAACTGCATGTTTTATGTAGTATAAGGGTACTTAAACGCCCCACATTTGCTTTAACATGCTCTGTCCATAAAAAATTCTGTGCTTATTTTCAGTATTTGGTTTCGAGTTACTAACGTTATCTTCAAAGAAGTCTTTAATAGAAAATAAAATTACCTTTTCAAATTAGCAGTGACTACAATTCTTCCGTGGAAGTTGAACAGTTATCTGCTCGCATCTTTGCAGCTGAACTGCTCCACTTTGTGTTCAGCCACACTAAGCCATCTCACAATGCTTCTTTGTGGAACCAATTGCCTAGTGACATTAGGAACGCCTTTTAATCTCTTGTTTTTCTACCTTCCACAACAGATATTTCAGAATCAATCTTTTTCTCTGTCAAGCAGTAGGGCAGCGAAAACCACAAACTTGCTTTCACTTACTGTTCGAGTATGTCAGATGAATCACTCCTAAGGCAAGGTCATCTGACCATAAACAGTAAATGCTATCCCTAGTCTTTTTGGTTTGGGGTTTTTCCTCTCCCCCCGCCCCAAGAGACTTTAAGGGAAAAAATGCACAAAAGTGGCTCAGAGTTTCTGCGAATTAATGGTACATTAATTGAATACGAACAGGGAAAAAAAAAGAGGAGCGCATTTTCCCAAGCTCCTTCTGCTTCAAGATCCAGAAACAAGACACTGCTTTCTACAGTGTACAACCTGCCTTAAAATGCAGAGCCCCCAACAAGTGCTTTCACAGAAGCTCCTCGATACTCCCATTTCCCCCTTCTTCCACACACCAACTCCCCCTGGGCACCGTATGGCTTTGAAGGGCTTTCACGAGGAATTGCCTCCAGCAATCCCGCAGCACCGATAACGCGCCGAGGCTGCTCATTCACGTGTACACCTCTTCGCCGGGACCACGCCGCCTTCCCCGAGATTCTGGGGAGCACACGGCGCCCCGAACCACACCAAAACCCCTGAGCAGCAGCTGCTCCCACGAACTCAACTGTTCTCTGCCTCCCGGTGGGGAACTTTATCCTCCTGTCCCTTTTGCAGGAACACCGCACAGAAAACTCACTGCAATGACACGCCGGGAAATCCTGCCCTGGGAGCTTCCCGCCAGGCTTGGGTCACGCCCAGCAGCCGGGACGGCACGGGAGGGGCCGGGCATGGCCCGCGCGCCCCTTTCCCCGAGCGGCAGCGGGGCCGGCCGGGAACTTCCCGAAGGGAGAGAGCGGGGCTTCCTGGGGACGGCGGGACAGTGTGTCCGTTCCCGGGGCTCTGCCGGTTCCGGGCCCGGGGCGGAGCGGCCGCTCCCAGGCGGAGCAGCGCGCGCGCCGTTACCCGGTTGGCTCGCGGCGGATTCGCGCGCAAACGGCGGGAAAAAGGAAACCGCGGGAGCGAGCGCCCGCTCCTCCCGGGGTGGGGGGGGAAGGGGAGGGACGCCTGCAGCTCTCGCGAGGCTTCCGCGCTGCTCTCGCGAGGAAGTGGGGCTGTGAGGGTCTGCGTCCCCCCGCCCCACTCCGAGTGAGGGAAGCTTCCGGGATCCACTGGATTGGGAAGGACCTCTGAGGGCGTCGAGTCCAACCCCTGACCCAACTCCACCATGTCAGCTAGACCACGGCACTACGCGCCACGTCCATTTTTTTCTTACACACTTGAGGGAGATTGGCTCCACCACCTCCCTAGGCAGCTAATTTCGGTGTTTCGTCGCACTTTCTGTTAAGAGATACCTCCTAATGTCCAATCTAAGCCTCCCCTGATGCAACTTGAGGCTATTTCTTCTCACCCTGTTGGTGAGAAGAGACTTGGTAGAAGAGACCGACTCCCACCTGGTTACAACCTCCTTTTGAGTAGTTGTAGGGAATCACAGAATCAGAGAATTAACAAGGTTGGAAAAGACCATTGAGATCATCGAGTCCAACCTGTTACCTATGATCAGGCCCCCAAGCATCCCCTTCTCCAGGCTAAACCACCCAGCCCCAGCTCCTTCAGCTGCTCCTAACAGGATTCCAGACCCTTTATCAACTCCATTCCCATTCTCTGGACACACTCCAGCACCAAAGCATTCTTCCCAAATTGAGGAAATGAGCACGGTACTCGCGGTGTGGCACCACCGGTGCCGAGCAGAGGGGCCCACTGGCCGCACTGTTTGTGATACAAGCCAGGATGTACAACTGTGCCACAAGTGGCCTTGCTAATATTTAAGCCTGTGCTGTTAAATCTGTTTGTTGCACAGGGTTGGTGATGTGCTGATTGGTGGGGTCTACACGCAGATGTGTTTCCAGTGCTTCTCCCCTGCCTTCTTCATCAGAATGGTTTCTGTGGTTTGTCATTTTAGTGCACAGCAGGACAGCTTGGGGCATATTTTGGTGTTTTATGTGATTTTGAAAACAGGTTCATATCATTATTATGGCATAAGGCAGCTGAACTTTGGTGTCACTTTTGAGACTTGTTCTGACATAATTTTTTTTTTTTCCAAATCGTGGATCTCTGCAATGAGATAAACCCCTTGATTTTAAGTTTGTAGTTCTTAGAAACAAAACACAGCTTTTCACTATTACTGCTCTGCCTTCATCATGGTCGGTCTCTTCTCCCAGGCAACCAGTGACAGCATGAGAGGACACAGTCTCAAGCTGCATTAGGGGAAGTTAAGGCTGGATGTTAGGAAAAAAATTTCACAGGAGTGATTTCCCTTTGGAATGGGCTGCTCAGGTAGGTGGTGGAGACACTGTCCCTGGATGTGTTTAAGAAGAGACTGGATGAGGTACTTAGCGCCATGGTTTAGTGGATGGGATGTTATTAGGTAATAGGTTGGACTCAATGATCTTAGTGTTTTTTCCCAGCCTGGTTAGTTCTGCGATTCTGTGTGACTCCACTGGACCATTTCGGCATTTGTAGGCACACTTATAGAGACAGCTTAGTGGCATGACTAAAAGACATAGCTGTGATTGGTTTGCAAAGGCCAGTCCTGCAAAAACATACTTTCTAGATTATTAATGGCAGTATTTAAAAAGTTAGGTATTTAATTAGTAGCTGTTCCATCTTACTCTTGTTGCATAGTCTGATCACTCAGATCTCAGGAATCATAAATACGGAGCTACAGCATAAATAATACTGGATCTGAAATATTATTTCAGCATTTTTGAAGCATTTTGGAATACTGTCAGACAGAGTTCCAAGATGACCTGTGATTAAGCAGGCTTCAAATCTGTTGTTCAGCTTTGTTGAAAGTATTCTTGGCTTCCCATCAAATATTTTCCATGAATTCAGAAGTATTTTGAAGAAAATCATGTGGTTAACTTTTCTGCTCCATCCTCACCATTGTTTAACCAGTTAGTTTTCAACTAAAATAAAATCAATGCAGTGTTCAGGAGTTCAGCAGTGCATTGCTTACATTGTAGGTTTAATCCATTTTCACATCAGTACACATGTGGTGTAACTAAAATTAGCTACATAATTTGGAAGAAGCTGGCAAATGTCATAATATGTTGGGATAGTCACCCCAGTCTTCCCAGATAATGCTTGTTGGAGCTTTTCATTCTACTTTGGAAGCTTCTGTAATCTAAAAGTTTGTGATGTAGTTAAGTAATCATTTCCTTGGAGTTAAGAGAAACAGATGTCTTAAATATATGCACAGATCTGATAAGCAGCAATAAAATAGCCCTCTTACTGATTGATATTTTACCATAAACTGTACCCTTCTTTCTATTTATAGGAGGCACTCTGGAAAATAATAATGTCATCCCTTTTACTTCCCAATAAAGTGTGTGAGCAGTTTGTTCTCATATTCTCTCATGTTGAACTTCACAGCAACATAAATCCACTGGCTTCTACATTGTTATTCTTATCTACTCAACAGTGAGTGATAACGGATTGAGACTAACGGTTGAACTTTACTCTTATCTCCCTTCCAGATTTATTTGATTTTGTGTATTCCATAGTCACATACTTGGCCACTGAATAGATCCCTGGCACACTGAATGTACTAGAAACTTACTGGAGAGTCTGATATTCCACATTCATTTATACTGGATGTCTTAAGCTGACTAGTCTAACTGGAACTGCATCTCATTCACCTCATGAGAGCAAACACACACACCTAGACAATAAAACTGTGGGAAAAATTCTTCACTGTTGTTGCACTTGAACAGATACAAAACTTCCTGTGGTGTCATGGCTCATGTCCAGATTTCAAAATAATCCTTAATATGACACATTAAAGTAGGTGACAGAACACTTATCCAAGAGCAGCTCTGTAAAAAGGGAAGCTAATTTTATCCTAGCCCGTTTTAGACCTGGCTGGTCTGGAATGTTTAATCTTATAAAAGCATGTGGAGCTGTTGATATTTGCTTACAATTTAGTGGTAATGCCTTTCTTCTCTATGACTGGACTATTTACCAGCCAATCAGCTAATGACTGAATTTCTATTGTAAGAGTACTGCAGTGTTGTAGCATAGATAAAATAAAAAAATCACCTTTAATTCACAAACTCTATTTTTGGGGGGTAGTACAGAGGCTGCATCAGTGTTTCTAACCATTCAGACAGTAGCAGGTGACCTAGCTCACTGCATATGCATACAGAGTAGAGCTAAAAGAGGTTATCAGAAAGCCTATTTTTTTTTTGACTTCCATTACTTTAAATTTAGGCGTAAAGATTAAAACCAGCTTTGAATTACAATGGGATGTAAATTTAAATATTATATTTGCTTTAAGTGCAATGGTAACTGTTTCACTCTTTGTCTGTATATATATATGTATATATAATATATATGTATAAATAAAATAATGAGATCTTTATTTCAGATTTAATGAATTACACATAGACATACATGGCCAGTGTGTTCACAACCTGCTTGACTTGCAGTTGAGAGTTGTTTAACTCTGTAGTCATGTTCATTTAATGAACTTTATATTGCAGTTGCCAGTAAGGACATCAAAGAAGCCCATCAGATGCAGCAAATAAGAACATGTGTCACAGTTCAGCTGCTGCCTAAACGGGATTCTAACTGGGAGTGTAGGAACTGGCAGTCCTCTGAGTGGCATGATTTCTTAAAACTGGGAGGGCACACAGAGAACACCACTGCTGTCTGGCACAGGTAGTTGTTTTCTCTAGAAAAATAGTGAGGAGCCATTCCATGACCCCCACTAGTTGGATTTGATTCTTCTCATGCTGCTTGCATAGTCACTTTTGAAGTCGAGCCAAGATCAAATTCCCTGATGCTAGCAACACTGTTCACTTTAAGAAACCTTGTCCTTTGAAGTGCTTTCACTACTCCTCATCTGTAGTCAGAAACAGCCAGGGCTTTTTCAACTGAAACTCTCAGGTCTCCTAGAGAGTCCTGATGGAGGGGAAAAAAACCAAACCAAACCAACAACTGAGGGATGCTGTTGCAGGACCCCAGGGCAGTGTTGCTGGTCTTCAGGCTCTAAGCAGCAGCACCTATTTGTGTTAGTTGTATGTGGAAATGTTTTGCTCCTACTGATTTTTCTCAGGTTAACATGACTAATTCGAGTAGTTATGCATATTTACCTCAGCCTTGGAAGGCTGTCTCTGGCCTAGAAGGCTGAAGTAAAAGTTTACAGATCTGTGCCACCTACCTTTTGCTGTAGTGAACAACATGAATTCAGGGCCAGAAAACAAGCAAAAAAAAGAAACAACATATGGGAAATAATATTTTACTTACCATCTGAGAGGAAAAAAATCCCCAAACAATGGCCCCTGCTCTTTCAACCCCGTAAAAAAACAGGCAGCTGAGGAAAACCCAAATAAAACAGAACATATAGACAGGAGAGAGAAAGAGGGTGGAAAGTAGTATTTTGAAAAGTGGTTTATTTAGTCTGAATTTTAAAAATGTGCTGTGTTAAAATCCTGTAGTGTTAGAAACCAAAGCTCTCTTGTAGTGTTTTATAGGCTTTATAGAGAGTTGCTGTGCAAACCATACCTTTCAGCCAGCTATAATTTTTATTTTGGAAAGCAGTTTATTCCTTAGCAAATTTTCCTTACATATTTGATAGCAGAATTAAGAGAGATGGTAAGTGAATTAAACTTTTTTCCTGATGAATATTACTAGCTTCTGTGAGAATACAAAACTTGCCCTGTTTTTTCTGTTTAATGACACTTTGAAGAAAAAATTTTACACACAGATATAATGCTGCTAATGAGACGGTAATTTGAATTCATTGATTTTTTTTAAGGTACTCAGGAGACCTTATTCTTGGCATACCACAAAAGAATAATATTCATTTTACCATCAACCTGGAAATTGCTGGCAGTAAACACCTTTATAATTAAAGCTTCCTGTTGTGTGAGTACCATAAAGTCTTACATAATCCTGTATAGATACTTTTGTATCTAGTGGTTTATATCCAGTGATTTTGCTTTTTTTTTGTCTCACATCATGAACAAGAATGGTATTTTTTGTCATGTGAAGGCAGACAAAACTAAGGTTTTCCAGGAGACGGAAGTAGCTATGTGAAGTTTTACAAAAATGTAGCTACACAGATGGAAAGAAGATTCACATTTACTTAGGTTAAAGAGTTATTTTGTACTAACAGGCATGACAAAACCTGTCTTCATTCCTTTCTATTCAACTCAGCAAGTACTTCTGCGCTCTAGTAGTTAATCAGTTACCAGATTCCATAGCTTTTGTTTCCACATTGTCTAATTTTTCTTATTTGACACAGAACCTGCGAATGGATTCAGTCACAGATGCAGGTCAGCCTACTCTTTATGATTAGGAGTGCTTTTTATTACCATTGCCACCACCCTCACTCATTCCTAACAGGCAAATTTCTAGTAAGTATATAGAAAGAAAGCAGTAAGAATGACAAGTGCATTTCCTATTTTACCATGAAGCTAATACTGAATATGTAAATCTGGTCTTAATTGACTTACTCTATAAAATCGAACAATTAAAAAAGTTCATCTGGCAAAAATGAGTAACCACACATCTTACTTTAATGGCACTATGTCTTGTCACGACACTGCTGTTGTGAGACATATAAAAACACTGTATAAAAGAGAAGACCAACAGGCAATACTTAAGTGACTTGCTCAAAATACTAGGTCACTGGCAGTGGAGTTCTTATCTCTCACTCCCATGCTAAGTTCATTGAAATGTCTCTGCAGTAAATACTCTTGCAGACAGAGTCGATGATGTTGAGCTGCACACAGAAGGGTCAAAAAGCTGCAATCACAAAAATCCTGTCAACAATTGCCAGTACTCAGACACGTTAAGGAGATAGCCATTATACCACTTCAAGCATCAGAGAAATTTTTTGCTTAAGGTTATCTTAAATTAATTTTAAAGAAAGATTTTCAAAAACTCACCCTTATGTTTGAATTGTGAACAGTTCTGTTCTTGATCGGGGTGATAAATATTTACTATTGACTTACCCTCCAGCTATAAACCTCAAGTGTAAGTAAGATGAGGAAGCCACTGTGGACCACACTAGAGAATGCCGAAAGGAGATCTGCTGCACCTAAGATATATACAATGTGCAATGGATAACCTAATATGCCTTTCATTTAACTGGCTGGGCAGGTTTCTGCATTCTGGAAAGCATGGAATCATACCAGAATTTGTTGGCATAACAGACCCGTCAGACCGGTTCCTGGGGCGCCCAGAAACCTGCCCAACCAGTCTGCATCAAAAGCCGGCCCAACATGCTGCAGCTCAGCTCTGCTGGGGAGGCTTCGTACGCGGTGAATTTTTCACGCCTCTGTCAACTCCCAACATACTACTCAGAGAGAATGATGTAGCCTCCAGCAAAATAATTTACTGAGGGGTGGGAGAGTGATACATCCTTGTTTGGTGCAGCAAGATCTTATTGTTATAAATTTTCTTTCATTTTGTATGCAGATGCACTGGGTTAGAGGTCTTGCCCAGCGTAAGTGCAAGGAGAAACAGGAAAGAAAATACCTTTTTTCTTTTAACATTAATCATACAGACTTATTATAACCAAATAACACCAAATCTTCAGTGTGACCGTCTAAACACTCTCAAATTATCCACTAATTCAGATGATTTACTTCCAATCCAAGGTATACCTCTTGTATGCATAGGATTTAGCATAGCTTTGTTACCACATGAGAGATGGGACACTGGGAACTTGCATAAGGAATATCTGCCTTGTGACTTTGGTGGAGCCCTAGGTTTGTGCAAGCTCATCCTGAATTACTGCACAGCATATTTCAACGTGAAGCAAGTCAGAGAACATGCCGTGTATGGGACATGCTTCCATAACTGTGAGGAACTAGAACAGCTGCCCTGTTACAATAGCACATGGGCTGCCACAGCAGCTGCGCTGCTTCTTTCATGGCTGCGGGGCAAGAATACTTGCACAGCAGTCCTGCATATTGCATAGTTATTCAGGCTGTAGGCAGAGATCAGGATATGCCCCAACAGAAGCCTGCATCTGTGTAAGCTTTTTACTTTTTTTTTTTAGATACAAATATAGACCACAATTTTTAGATCTCCTGTGATTGTCAGAGGTGTTGAATAAATAAGAACTGTAAAAGTCTAACACTTCTGGATATGTGATCATATGAACATACGATCAGCCTGCTAAACCTTTGCTTGTTTTTTACTTAGGTATCTAAATTTAAACACTTGGGCTTGAAAAAATTTGCTCTATTGAATATTGTCAAAGACTCTGAGTAACTGTAGAGAGCTGTGTTTGTTTATAAAATGATCCCATTTGTAGTTTTTTAGATTGTCTTACTTACTCATTTTAATAATACTAAACAATTAGTGATCAGAACAGGAAGCTACCATCAAATTCAACCAGCATTGTCCAGTACAGACAGTTTTTTCATCATTGACCAGAATATGAAAAAGAAAGACATGCTGATATTTGGATATACTGAGGTTATTTTACTACAAGAAAGTAACCTTTCCTATAAGACCACATCTTATGACAGCCCTGAAAGGAAGGCTCTTTTCTGAAGAAGACAACTGACTGGGCTGAAATGACAGATGTGAGCTGTTTGTGCTTGCAGTCACACCACCTTAGGCTATGATTTCATACATCTAAGCAGGGCTGGGCTTGGTCAGTACTTGGATAAATGATTTACAGAAAGTCCGCTGCAGGAAGTGGTTTTGGTGATTCAGTAGGCTACACTGAGTAATTGGTCATCAGTGCCAAATGTGATGGAGACATTGGGTTCCGGGTATGCCACAGTCTTGGTGCCATATATTGAAGTTTTTAAGGACTCCAAAGCCCTTTCTGCAAGCACTACATCTTGGATTGTAAATCTCTGTCTGATGTGAACAAACTATGCCTGCATACAGCCTGTTTTTATGAGTTTCGTGTAATTGGATAAACTGTGTAACTGATTAATGCAAGCAAATTGCCACCCAAAATAACTGTAAGACTGTTCAATGTGGAAAAGGTTCTGCTTGCATAATTGACTTAAGGAGGGCTGGTGTGCTTCAAAGCTGGTCTAGTTCCAGCTGTGTCAGCTGGTCTGCTGAAAAGATATTAAGAGATACTGCCTGAAATCTCACCCTGCATCCTGAGCTCCTTATTAAAGCTGGAGTCTTATAGTAAACATGATGTGGGCCTTTAAAAGACATTGTGCTTGCCATTTAACTCTGTGCTGGAGTCTGAAAGTATAGGGATGAAAGGGATCTTTTCTATGTCTTTCTTTGACTTGGGAGCTTAAAGGAGACTGTTGCTTCCCCAAACTAAAATCACCATGTACACACCATAGAGATTCAGCAGGGTCTTCTTATTGGCTGGGGCTTCTTGTACAGACTTGCTGGCAGGGTTGATACATTAAATTAGGCTTTTATATTCACTTCCACAAGTTACAGAAATGTAATTTTTCCTAAGTAAAAAGACAAAGGTATAGGACAAAGAAATTATTGTATGTATCGATACATTCTTGGAAAACACCACTTGACTCTTGTTCTCAACCTTTAACTCATGACAGTTCTAAAAGTACATTTACCACAGACATAAATATTGTAGTATTAGGCTTGCTTGGAGTTTGCTGTAAGATTGCTTTTCCTTCTGAAGAGGGCCATATAATTTTATGAACTACCAAATCCTCTCTTATTTCAAATATAATTTGCAATAAATGGAATTCTTTTTCAAATCAAACCCATTATTAAGTTCCTGTCCAACTGAGAGTAAATTATAAGTTGTTTGTCATCTCCAGCTTCCGTCAAGAAAAGTCACATAATGCTGATGTTTGAACTCTACCAATTTATACAGTAATCACATAAAATCTTCAGAAGAGTCTGAGATGTGTAATTCTGAAAAGAAAGGCAATATAAATGGTGCAGGCTTCAACTTGTTCTTATAGTGAAGGCATGCACAAACATTCATGTCTACAAGTATTTATTACAGAGAGTTTACAACACACCTCCCCGTAGCTATCAAAAGCTGTTCAGTACTTTCACAAGAAAATTCAGATAACACACATGCCCCCACCCCCTATCAGTGTTAGTTAATATCTCTCTCCTCTTGACTAGTTGCGTATCAGTTTATTGGTTCATAAAGGGCACATTGAAAAATATGCCAAGTCCTACCTTGGAGAAGAAAAAGAGAGGTAGCAGCAGTTAATTTCAGACCTAGAGGCTAACTAGAGAAAAATGCCTTCAAGTGAGCCAAAGGATGCAACCTAAAGCATTTTTTGATGCTTCTCGGAGCAAGAACAGGTTTAGAACTTGTTGCAACTAATTTTTTGATGATAACAGTTTCTCTTTTACCTCAACTGAGACAGCAGGACTGGACATTGGCAGGATTTAAAAAACAAATTACAAGAGAACTATTGTTATTCTCACTATCAGAGTAGGCCTGATACAAAAGCTTGGCTGTTTTCCTCTGAGAGGAAAGAGCCTTAAAATGTTATTATTTTTGGTGTTAGTCAAACTCTTTCTCTACAGATCTCAGGGCTGTCTTTAACAGTTGATCCAGTTCATAATTCAAGAAGGATAGTAAGTTTTGTGAACTTTAGGGTGTAGAGAGGTCTCATTATGAGTTGTTATGCTACAGGAATATTGTGAGAAAATATAAGAGAAGAGCTACTTCCTAGGAAATTCCAGCATTTCCTTCCATTCTTTGAAAGGAGGAGGATAAAAAAAGGAAATGCAATGAAAGGAATGCAAGGAAATGCAGAAAGTAGCTGAGAACATTACACTGGAATGATTACTCTGGAATGAGATTACACAAATGGCTGGAACCTCCGTTTTTGCCAAATTCAAAGTGTAGGGGTAAAGATAGCAATTTCCAGCACTTTCTCATATAAAGGGTGATTTGTTGTTAATTTTTTTTTCAGAAAAGACTGCCACAGACAGTATTAACATCTTGTTATTGGATTTTCTTCTTGTCTGTTTGTTTGTATGTGATCAGGTTTGAATTATTATTATAAAGAATTGCATTTTATTCTCTACAGACATTTAGCAATACTTTGCCTTTTTTTTAATGAAGATTAATCTCTACAGAAAAGTGAGCATTTGCTATAAGGAGAGCTATAAAGCAGAAAAAACATTGTTTGGAGGTCCAAATAATAATGGGTTTTGCTCTGTTTTTCAGATTATATTGTATTAAGCAACAAGATTTTTATATGGAGACATGGAAACATGGGTTATCATGGATCTCACAGTTATCTTTTCACATGCTGAAATTGGATATATTATTTTATTTCTCCATTCTATTATCTAATCTTCAGTTATTGTAAATATGAGAACTACTTTCTCACCCCCAAACTTGTACTTATGGTCTCTTCTGCAGTCCTTGATCAAAGACCTTGAAAAATTCAAGTAGATTGTCTGCTACTCATTTATCCGCTGTTTTACTAATGCACCAGCTGGTTTTATTAAGGAGCTACAGTTTTCTATTTTAGGATGCTTGCTGAAATATTCCTAGCGTATTAGGTTTCTCTTTATGTCTTATATTGCAAAAGGTAATATTTTAAATCAAGCAGTTACTGAAGAAAGACTCACTCAAATTTTCACTAAGTCTGTTTTTTTAAAAAAGAATATGTATTTACTGATTTCTGGATCTTTGAGAATTAGTGAGAAAATACGTTTTTGGTATGAAACCTGATGTTAGTGAGAAAATACTTTTTGCTAGAAACTTAAAATGCTACATTGTTATTAAGCATCTTCAGAATTCCAACCAATCTTACGTTCTGCTACTTCATTCAAAAGTTTTTTGTTGCAGGATTTTGTCTTCTGAAAACTAAAGCTTTGTTGGTTTCTCCTGTTTCGTCTGCTTAGAAAAAGCAAGAGTGGGAGTGTATTGGGAAAATACTAGATGGATGTAAACGTAGGTTGCAAGTTTTCAAAAGCAAAGCAGACTTTTGCAATTAATATGTTTCAGGAAAAAATCTGAGCTTTTAAATTTAGAAGGAGCTTTGCTAATGACTTTGCTGAAACCAGAGTTTTAATCCCCTTATGATATCTTTCTTGTATGATAAAATAATTTTGAAAAAATTAATGTTCCAGTATATGTTTCTGGCCTGAGCTGTTAAGGGAGCTACTCACTTTTGAAGCAAAGAGGAAAGATACAACTTAAAGAGCTGTTTTACCTGTGGTGCTAGTCCATACATGGAATACAGGACCATGCTTTATTGTGAACAAAGATTCCCTTCCTGGCCCCATGTGATTAAAGCAGCAAATCAAGACACGGACCCATCAAGCCTCCAGTTTTGGCCCTCAGTCTGTGACTTGAACCATAAGTATGCTTGTATTGGTTGAGCACACCATCCAGCAGATCACTAGCTGGATGTAATCCAGCCATCATCTACCTCTGGTGAAGAAGAAGGTTCTGTGGGAGAATGAGTTGCTACCTATTGCAATAAAAGCATGAAAGCACACTGCTTAACAATGCTTTGGGCTCAGGTAAACCCAGTGACAGACTCCCCAGTTACATTACAGGGATTTTCCATCATGCCTCTTGCCTGCCCTAACACATCTCTGTGTTAGATGTGTCCTTTTGTCTTAAACAGGTTGAGGTACTGTGTTGCATGTCAGAAAATTAATTAATGCCATTCCCCCTTATCCTATCACTTCATGCCCTTGTGAAAAGTCTCCCTCCAGCCTTCTTGTAAGCCACCTTTATATACCGGAAGGATGAAGAGGGAAGAAATTCTGACATCTGAGAGTGCTTTTCTTTGATCTTTTTTGTCATTGTTTCTCACATTTTATGACCTCTGACACTTATTCACTGTCCCCACTGAGGTGTCTGAGCAGTTATTTATGTCTTGGCTTTTTCATACTGAACTAAATTATTTTCTGTTAAAATTAGTGTAAATAACAGGGAGATCAATTTGGTCTACTTCTTTCATCTGACCTCCTCCTCTCTCTCTCTCTCATATCTTCATCTTCTGTCATCTCTGATCAGTTGTTTATATTCGGCAGCTACAACAGTAATATCTTCATTGCTTCACCTGTTGCCAGCTCTCTTAGGACTTTAAAAGGAAAAAGTTCACACTGGTCTGTCAGTTTCAACATTATTGAAATTGGATGGAGAGAGTGGCTCGGTTTTTATGCCTCATCCAGTATTTCTTTATCCTCTTTAAAACCTATATTAGCTCCCTTCTGAGCAATCCCAGGAGGAGAAAACTTCTGGCAGAGGGAGGGAAAAAGAAGTAGGAGGTATGGAAGGTATGGGAGTGCCTTTCCCCATCACAGGTCCCTGCAGATCTTCTGTCCACATTCCTCTGAGACACACAGCAGGAGGCCTGGCATTCACGAATGGCAAAGAGGCTGTCACTCATCTTGATTTATCCAGAAGCCAACTTTGCTGTTGCCTCCAGATTGTGCCAATGTAAAGTGTTTGTGGTTTTTTTTAGTTGAGGGTACCAATAAAATAATCTGCTTTAAAAATTCTATATTTAAGCAATTTAATAATTAATGTAATAGCACAGCCCCACAAACCCTGTATTAGGATAGTTGAAGTACTGGCAAAGCTTGACAGGGTCGACAAAACTGATGAGCCCACAGGATTTTATTTTTTAAAAAATAGAACAGGTTTCATTTTGAAACACAGCAGAGGTAACGTGTCTGAGGGAGCACATGCTCAGACCTTTTTAATATGTGAAAGAGATCAAGCTTTTGGGAAATTTACATGTTCATGGTGTCCAATACCTTATTTAATATGATATGAATGTTCTTAGGGGTCTTAATTTCATGAGAAAGCTGTATAATGGACTGACAGCAAAAATGAAGCACATTACAGGACTAATTATAGAAAAAACACATTACATTTTACTAATTTCTTGGTTGTTTATCATTGAAGAAATGGGATCAACTAAAAAAAACCCAAACAAACAAATATAGAAATGGTAATTGTGATTTAACAGTATCTTTTGTGTTAGATTTATTTTCCTCCCTCAGGAAAGCTGTATGACTAAAACATAAACTCTTCATCTGCACTTGAGAGATGTAAACTTTGAAGTGATTCTTTGTTA
>VYZS01085641.1:0-11591 GCA_013400695.1 Neodrepanis coruscans | reverse complement strand
TCAGTCTCAGCTGGCCCAAACACAGACTCTCCACCTACCCTCCTGTAACTGGGCTGACTCATACAGAGTTGAGACCTGACAGTATGCTATGTAAAGTGGCAGCAAATAAGAACCTAAAAGACAGCAAAGAATACTGTCTAATAAACCCTTTTTAAACTCAGTAAATGAAAATGTGTGAGCTAAATTAAAATCTGAGAGAGCATCTCCCCGCACCCTGGTAATTTGAAGTACGGATGGAATAGTGAACAAACAGTGTATATGTACCTTTGATCATATTTTTTTTTCTGACACTTATGTCTGTAGTTCACTCCTGGCTCCTATTCAAGCAAATACAGGAATATAATTAGTTCTAAGAACAAATTATCAGGGACTCATATTTGAGTTGTGCTTTAAAAGGCACCAAAACAAAAGCATAAAGTGTTACACCATGTCTAAGCTATTGATCAAGGCTTCCTATTGATCAAGCAAGCTTCCTTGTTATAAATTAGGGGATCGTTGTTTCATTGAGGAAGTGCGTAAAACTGTTTTTCACCCTGAAACTGATGTTCTCAGTGTAGGTGCATGAAGAATCTGTTCTTTTGTGCTTTCTCCTTTAAGTTTTGTATTCTAGGATTCTTCAAAGACTTCTCTCTGTTTGTTCTGTGGGAGCACACAGAACCAGGGGATGAAATGGATTCCCCTGTTTCATAGACAGGGCTGGCAAGGATCCTGCTGCCTACATGTCTGTGCTGGAAGGGACAGGGGGTGCTTGTTGTCCATATAGACAATTACTGCATCCCCTGTGCAGCCAACTATCCAGTTGCTCCTCAGTAAAAGGCCAGCAAAACAGATGAATAGTGACTATTTTTGTGTGAGAGCAGAGGGAAGGAAAGATTATATCTCCTTGCAAGAGTAATCTGCTGCTTTCACTTTCTTTACTGCAGCAATAAGGGTTAAACCCTCAGTTCTTGCATTTTGCCACCACATGTAAGTTACTTTATCCTCTTTTTTAAGGTGCCAAGATCCAATCTTCCCTACATGCTGCGAAGTGTTGGGACAACCTAGTGTCAGCAATGCTGTTTTCTAAGAATTCTGTGCCCTTATATACTTACTGCTCAGATAATATCTTTGCTGTTTTTCCAATCATGTCTCCTCCTTTTTTTTTTTGAACACAAAGTAGTACAAGGATTAATGCATACTGGAATGTACATACTGGAACATGGCCTATTTGTTACAGGAAACTATTGTCACGCATTACCGACAATCTGACATAAGCTCGATTGTCTGCATTGCAGCATAAAACAGGAAACTTACCTTTGAGGAAATATAAACCATTTATCAATGGCTAATCTCCAAGTTGTTTTCTTAATGTCAGTGAGAAACAATAATTCAGTGGCAGAAAGAAGTTGTTTTCTTGTCATAGGTACTCTACCTGGGTCACCAACAACACCAGGTGGATTTTTCTCAGGAAATAGTTGGGGTTTTTTTTACATTATTGCAATGCTAAGCCAGAGAAATAGCATTCTGGTCTCAGTGAATTTCATGGCACATGGGGCTGATTACAACTGGTACTGGAACTGGTTTAAAACCTGAAAACATTTGCTTCGGTTTCCCTCTCCCACCTTACTCACAGTTTCTAGACCATGTTTTGTGCATTCCTGAAATATGAAAAAACATGAAAGCTCAAGTGTGCCCTGGCCATACACCACCTTGTTGTCTTAAAAACTAGGTAAGATCCAGCCCAGCCTTTGTAATTTAGATCAAAATACCGTTTTTAACATAAAAAGGAGTTTATTAGTGGGACAAAAATCAAGTCATTGAATTGTCTTGCAAAGTTTCTTTTAAGGGACACCAGTATTACAGATAATTCAAGTAATATTTATCATTGGTAGAACTGTGGGAATTTCTGTCTGCCATAGGCATAGACTGAGCCCCTGGGGGTGAGTGATATCAGGAATGATCAAAGGTGGTAAAGCTGGACAGGGTGCTTAGTTTTGTTTGCTTCAGGCTTATGACGGCCCTATTGCAACTGGGAGATTGGCTTCTTCTCTTTTTCAGCTGGCTTAATGAAATATTCCACGTCTTCTTCTGGATATGTGGGTTGTAGGAACAGAGGGAACATGTACAGCACTGAAAATCCCTTGTGGGATCGCAGAGCACACTCCAAAGCACTTGTCTGGTGAGCTGCAGCCTGTACAGCAGCACCATGTGCTGTAGTTGTCAACTAGTAGTATTGCTGAGGCCAAGTTTGGAGAAGGCAGCAGCTGACATCAGTGGTTACATTCAAGTTGTGAATAAGGGAAGAAGGGCATGAGAAAAGCAAGGCTGACAGCTGACACAGTGACAGAAGTATGAATCAGAGTGCAGGTAGGGGGAAGGAATTTGGACAAGAACACACTTCGGTTTTGTGTTTGAAAGTTTTCTTCTTGTGAAAGTAAATGCCTGTTGCTACTTACTCTACATATACTAACTCTTAGGGGTTTAGACTGTTACCCAACTGCTTATGAAGCAGCTCACTAGTACTGGTCAGATGCAACCTGCATATTAATTTTCTGAAGAGAAATTAATCTTGTTTATATGGAGGAAATGATTAACACCTCTGCTAAGCATATTACTAGAAACCAGACTATTCCAACATCTGAAAAACAGTAATGTGTTTCCAATCATCAGCATAATTTTCAGCAATATCAATCAAGCAGTGTGCTTAAGAAAATATCTTTATCCCAGCAATTTTTTCCCATTTCTATTCTAGTTCATATTTTCCTCTTAATCAACTGCAGAATAACCACCTTATGGCAATTGTTAGGAAGGTTGGAAGAGTTAAATTTGGGTGAATATGACCCTTTTGTTTGTGCTATCTGTACTTTTTGTACTCTAAAGCCCGGGTTGACACTTGATATTGTACTTAGTCAAAGCCTTTCAAACAGTGCTCTCTGTATCAGATTAATGATGCTCTGAGTTACACAGGCAGCAAATCAACCAAATCAATACACATACAATAGTTCAGGTGGACTTTCTTTTTTTTTTTTAATTCCTTTTCTTTTCTTTTTTTTTTTTCCCAAAAGAATGAAGGACTTGCTGTGACAACACCACCGGAAAGACAAAAATATGTGGGCAGATGGCAGTAGGGCCTCGTTTGGACAAGTGAAGAGCCTGAACTAGTGTCATCTCACCTGGCATACGACTTGAGAGAATTTGGCTCTGAGTTCTTTCCTCCTTTTTGCATGACCCTTTGTTCATTGTCTTTTAGCAGTGACTGATGTTTGAAATACATATGCTACTGAGCTTACAGAGCTCTAGCACCAGAGGAAAGCAACCTGAGCTTTGGAGACTCTTCAAAAGCAAAAGGATATAATATCTATCTTGGGACAGCCATTTAGTCCAATCTCTTTACAAAGATTTGCTATTGAGAACATAGAGTTGCCTAATTTTGAGCTGCCATTACCTTACTTTTATTTTAAGGGGATACTCAGGTCAGCTGGGACCTCTGCACTTCCATCAGGACAGCTAGCCATCTCAATACCTAAAAGCAAATTGATGTGTGAAGTACTTTAAAAACAAATCCTGATGCTGGGAGTCAAAAAAGAGATAAAACTGACTATTTTTATGCAAATGTTTGGGTCAGAATAGGAAGAAGGACTCAGCCTGAGGAGCTTGCCTCTGCAAGATCAGACTACATGCCTTTTAGAGAAATCCTGATGAGTTTGTTATTACAAATGCTAAATTGTTTTTTCTGTTTATTTTCTAATTTTTTTTTTTAACTAGGTTACCTGGTTTTATCATGTGGGAAGATCAAAAGACACACAAGCACCATGAAAGAAGGCTAGGTGAAGATACAAGTGCAGAGAACCTGGCAAAAGACTGCCAGGTTAGTGACCCTGGGGAGGCTGAGCTGCTTCAGGCTGGGTCTGAGATTCCAGAATTATACTGAGCAAGTTACATGCAGTGGCCACTTAGGAAACACATATGTACCACAAGCAGAATTTTGTTTCTGTACTTCTTGCTCCTGTGTAACTGGAAGACAACTAATAGCAGGAATGCTGTTGCCTCAGATTCCTACTGGAGGAGATGATAAGTTAAGGCAGAGAGTGTATGTGAGGAAAGATGTTGTCTTCCTGTTCACTAGCACTTTGCCCAATTTGTCACACAGTATGACAAATAAAACAACACTTCCATGATATGTTCATGTGTTTTATAATACACGCTAGCAGTAGAATCAAGACCAAGTGCCAAGATAGTTAATTAACTCCACTTTCCTGAGTTACACATAAGGGTTAATTTATGTATGGCAATTATCTCCTTTAAACTGTTAAGTGTGCAGAAAGTGATTATTTCCTGCTGTCTCTATACCTGCAGTGTGGCAGGGACAGCAAACCTGGCTGTACGTGTGCTCATGTGCTGGCACAGGATTGCCGTGTGCCTTCCTGCTGCTGTTAGAGCCATGATGAGCAGTGCTGGGCTGTGCTTGTGCTCGTGCATGCTGGTGCCAGCAGTTCACCACTGGAGGAGTTCCCATTCCAGGGGGTGAGGCAGACAAGGGTAAGGCACTGGTATATCATCATCACAGCTGTAACACAGAGGAGAAGAAAAGACATGGCCAAGTGAAGTCACAGATCCAAGGTTGCCCTGAGGAGCTGGAATCACCATAAGGAATGAATTTCCCATGTAACCTATGTCTCCATTCCAGGACTTATCCAGAAAGTTCACAAAAACCTTAGAGATTTCTTTTAGAGTATAGTTTCCTCATATTGCTAGAACAATTACAGTCTCTGGCCATGCTTGCTCCATGTAACTTCAAGGACTCTGGCAACTTGTGCAAACAAGGAAAATATCACAGTCAAAAGGCAAAACATGCTGCTCCTTGCTTGGACTTCTAGTCTTGTTCTTTCTCTTGAAGGTGCCTGGTTGCATTTTAATTATCTTAATCTGATTAGCCTTCACTGGACCTGTTTTATGATAAGGAACCTAAACTTAACAGTCTGAGGCTGCTGTCTGGTTCTGTAGGGTGATATAGTACCTCCCAATCTGCTTGCAGGACACATTACAAGCCCTCTGTATAGAAGCTGGTGAAGTGGTTCTGGTCATTTGGTGTTTTGTACCAAAAAATGGCCAGATTTCCTGCAGTGGGTCCCGTGGCCCTGACAGAGCTCCCTAAGGCATGGGTGAGGCTTCACTGCATAGAACTAGTGTACTTGAGTCTGCTTTGGGCTGCATGGTTTGCTTCAGTGATTATTTTCTGGGTTTCCTTGCATACTCCAAGATACAGCTCTCTGTCGGTTTACAGGATGAAGATGATGTATCTGATCCATATTTAAAAGCTAGACCACCATGTGCCCCTGCAATTCATAGTGAGAAGGCAAAACCAGAGGACAGTGTATGAGCAGGTGATGAATTTCACCTCCTTCCTGGAAAGCCGGGCAGGGTGGAGGGAGTGGTCTCCAGATCACAGCTTTCCCTGCTGGTCTGGGGAGCAACAGCAGATGGATGTGGTAGGAATTCAGCTCAAAGCTTATAAAGCTTGGGTCCCTGGAGAGGGACATTTCTATAAAGATGCCTGCTTTTAGCCTACTAGGAAAAGAAAATAGTTAATGGTGAAAAATTAAGAGTGTTTTTACGATTGCATTTAAAACCCGAGGAGAGCCTGTAATGGGCTAAATGGACAACTTAGAGAAAAGCCCACATGTTTTCCTCTTTTTTGTGTGTGTTTTAATTTGCTGTGTGTAGCTGCCATTATCCATAAACCAAAACTTATGACTCTGTTACAACAGGAGAAAAGAACACTTTATTGTCTGCTGTTGGCAGATCACCCAAAGTCCCCTCCCAACTTAACAAGCATTAAGCTTCAATAAGACACAAGACACTTCAGAAAAAAACATTGCCACAAGGCTAATGATGACAACAGCTGCCAGCAAACTTTCCATTGCAAGCAAGTAAAGGCTTGAAACAAATTTTAGCTCAAGTTTTGTTTAGTAGCATCAGTGACATGTCTGTACCGGCAACAGCTCAAATTGCATTCCTTAACACTAGGACTGTAGACCTATCTTATGGAGTCATTACATTGCAACAGCCTTGTAGTCATGAGTAGAGTTGTGAAGCCTTTAACAAATCTGACCTTTTTCTTCTTTTAAGAAAGGGTATTTATGCCTTAAATGGCCAGTGAGACAGGTCACTGGAGTCTCATACAGAGGAGAATTTCTGCATGCCAAAGAAAGTTAAAGTGCCTTTTATGCTTGGAGGAGGGTATGAGGAAGAGGTTGTGGGTCTCAGCAAAGCTGGAGAGAAAAGAAATTTGTAATTTTGTTTACTTCTTTGAATCTAATTTTCATCTTAGCAAGTCACTTAAAGCCCAGTCTACATCAGTGACCTTACCTCCATGAATAAGAGCTTTGTACAGTATGAGTAGGTGAGGTCTGACCTCCCTTTGTTTTTACAGTCTATAATGCAATTATAGATATATAGTGGAAATTTTACTTGTACACCTCTTCTCTTCCAGCTGGGTGAGTCGTGAGGTTGCTCTACATGAAGATATTACAGAAAGCCTTGGAGATAATTAGATCAGAACAACATAAACTCCTTGGTAACAGTAACATATCTGAACAATATAAATACAAGATGGTAGAACACAGGTCATGAGTATAGCTTGGTAGGAAGAGAAGTTCACACTGTCTGTCTGTTGTTGATGCACTCTCCCTTCTCAGAACAAGTGTTGCCATTTGCTCAGCATCTTCAACAGCTGTAAAGAAATAATGAACAGAGTCAGACTGGAAGGCCCTTCTGACATCATGACTGTCTTTTATGTTTTATGGAAAGAATTATCTTAGAATGGGGACTATCATGCAGAGGTGGAGTTAGCCATTGCATAAAAGTGGAACTTACCCAACAAATCTGCTCCCTGTGCTGCAATCAGAAACATTTACCTGTCAGTTTTCTGACAAAAGTACATTTTTTTGCTGTGTGTAACCTAAGACAGAGGCAGAAATTGCATTTGCTCTAAGATGGATCTGGAAACTTTAAGCCACACAGGCTGCATCGCCCTTACTTGGTAGAGCAAAAGTCAGAAAGCTGCTTGAAACTAAATGCACTCATCTATGTGTCTGCAGTTCTGGCTCTAAAGTACAGTTCAGCATTCTACATATCTTAAAGAGTCTTACTGCAGAGAGCCTTTTTAGAAGGTTCCTATACTGACTTGTCTGTGTTGTATTGACCACATAATTTTGCTGCATGGTGGTAAAAGCATATAATTTGACATGAGTTAACATGGCCTATGGGTTGGCACATGTTTGAATCTGGACTAAAGGATAGTATGGCTCCAAATCTCTGCTTATTTGAAATTCCTGCATTTTGGGTGTTAGTATTGAAATAATTTGAACATGAAACAAAGTTGAGCTAAGCATGTGCTGGGGCACCATCTTGAAATTAATTTTAAAAGTAACCATGGTGGTGTCCACACCCATGCAGACTACAGGGCAAAGACCCATTACTGAGGCTGCATAGGGGCACAATGATGTGACCTTCTGCTTTTCTTTGTTTATGGTGCAGATACACCAAGTAAAGCACACACATACCCAACAAAAAGACAAGCCTTCTAAAGTGCTTCTTTGTATTTGTGGTATTATCATTAGGAGAACAGTACAGGCAAAAGGAGTGTGTTGTTAGGGAGTTACACTGACTAAAATAAAAAAAGATGAAAGCTAATTACAAAAAGTAAAGAAGACTATTACAGAATTTATGCTGAGTATTTTATATAGGAAACCTGATATTTAAGCTCCAAAGTATCTTCATTTGTATTACAAGGATGTAGTCCTGGTTACTTACATGCAAAATGCTTGCCTGTCTCGATTATTTAGAATATATTTCTTAATTCCTTTTAGAACAGAACAACACCAAATTGCTATGTTCTTACTGCAAGGCAAAAATCCCACATTTAGCTGGAACAAAACCAAAATGAAACTAACTTGACTTGATTTATTTTTTAGTTATTTTCTATGGGACATGTTGTGTTATTAATTTAGGCAGGACACTCCTCATTGTTTTCACTGGAGAGTCCTGCTTAAAACATGGATCCACATTGTGCTGTTCTAATGATGAACGTTGTATAAGTAATCAGATCTGAAGGAAGAGACAATCTGAGTTTGGAAATCTATACATTTTTATGCAGCTTGACTTTAAAAAAAAAAAAAAGAACAAGGTGACAAAGTTCAGTTTGAATTCTGCCACTCAGAATTAATTTTTTCACATGAAACTCTCTTTTCTGAGACATGAGCTTCCTTTGGGGAGGAAAAAAAAAAAGAAAGAAAAAAGGGAAAAAAAAAGCCTGAATTGCATCCTCCCACGAGGACATTTAATTTAATAAAGCAGCCTCCTCAGGATTGCTCCACTGTTGCTGAGGCGCCTCAGGTGGAGGATTCTTCCTCATGAGGGGGAGGACCTTGGCCAGGCATGAGGGAGACGCTAAGGCTGGGTGTTAGGGAGTGGATTTGTCCCTGAGGGCAACATTCCACTTTCCAAACAGCTGTATGAATTTCTAATGCAAATTCTGTCTTCATTATGTGTGTGAGAGGATTCATTTTTAGGTAGGTCAACTGTTTCACACTCCTTTCTGAATTCCCCTAGCTAACCTGCTTGGTCTGGCAGTTTGCAGAAGTGCCCACAGTGTCCTGGTGTATACCTGTTGCCTTCCTCCATCCATGCCCCCAGGTGACGGGATGTAGGATAATAACAGGGTAATAATTGTTGGCAAGTTATACAAAGATAATCTAAGTTTTGGCTTTGGTGTGCCAGTGTTGGTAATCCCAGGAAGAACAAGTTAGCCCTTCTGCATTTCAAGGTGGAACCAGTGGAGTCCCTTGCCATGTCTGTAGCCAGGGTCTGGAAAGTCGTAGTGAGCTGCTACCCCAGCATCAGTCACCCACCAGCTTCCAGGGCCAGAGCTGCTCCTCCTTGTCACACTGTTCAATTCTTTGTGGCAATTTCTTGTTCCAGCTTCCGTCTACAAGGTAGAAGTGAAAGACAATATCCACTATATGCCCCTAAAGAAGTGAAAAGGAACTTTCTCTGTCAGTCTCAACTGCCCCCACCCCCAGCCTTTACAATAGTGCAGAAGTCTTTCAAAATGTGAAACAGATGCCTACTTTTGGGAAGCAAAATGTATACCTGTTGCACACTGCCTTCAACCCAGCAACAGATGTCCAGGAAATGGCAAGGCAGAATGTAGAGTTTTATGTACACAAATAATATACTCTTCTATCCAGAAAGAATATTCTAGGGATGTAAAATGTTATTTGTTGTTATTTGTTACTAAAGCATTTCAGGCCAAACAAATCTGAGTCAGGAATGAGCAGATTGACAACAAACTTGCATGGAAGAAAACTCTTACGAGGCGGTTGGCATTCTTGTGCAGCATCTTGAAGGACGATTAGACATTTTTCTGGCTTTGGGAAATATTGTGAAGGACTAGTGCTTTATTGTTGCTTTGTATTTTAATATTTTTGGGGGCTGGTGGGGTGGAAGGGAGTTGCAAGAATATATGGATGTGTGATTTTGTTTGTTTGATCTTTGTTCTCTCATTTTCCAAGGCAGTCTCTCTGATTTGTCTTATCTATTTGGGTTTTCAAGATGAAGCCCAAAGGAGGAGAAGCGAAGGAGCCGTGAAGGAAAGGACTCTGAAATGCTCTTACATCCAGCAGCAGGAGTGCATCTGGCAGCACATTAATGTGTTTAAGCCAAACTTTCTCCGATTAAATGTTTTTGGCAAAAAATCAGAATCGGTAAGTAAATGTACATGTTGAACTCCTTTCCAAAAGAATAATGAGAAAGGAGGGGAAATACTACCCAGATCAGAAAAACTCGGTGGTACTGTATATTGATATCTAGTTATGTATATTTATTGTAAAACGTGAAAAGTGGTGGTTGCTAGTGTCAGGGTCACATAACCAGACTTTCCAAGAAAAAGTCGACAATAACGCCAGATGGCGCTTAAAGCCCAAAATAACCCTAAAAATGCCTGAATCGCACGGCTTCCAGTGCCACCTAGTGCCGCCACTCGCCCTCCTGCTTCGGGCAAGTAACATCTCGGGCAAAGAGAGCCCCCCGAACTGACTTCTGGAGGAGCAAATTATGCTCTCTATGTTCATCATGTGCAACACATGCAATAGTTTGAGATGGGGAGTGTATCTGGAGGAAATATTACCGTCTTTTGATGTTCTGACTCTGTTCTTGCTCTTCTCTCGAAGCATTCCACCCTCATGGATATATACTGGTTTAGGTGCACTTTTCACTGTCCTTGTGGTATTTTTGACAGCACTGAAATTTGGTATCCAAAATCACCAGTTCTATCAAAACCCAAAGTGTTTAAGTAAAAAGAGACAAGCTGTGAGAAAATAAATGTCTCCCTCTCAGAGGGATACTTTTTCTCACTTACGTATCTCCAACAGAGGTTTTGCAGACATTAATGAGTTCTTCTTAATAGTAGTAGTAGTAGTAGTAGTAGTAGTAGTAATAGTAGTAGTATAGCTATTGCCATCATACTTTGTTTGCTTCCCTTTATCCCATAACAGCGAAGCAAAGAGAAGGGAATTACTGTAGGCAGTACTTTTCAAGGATTCATTTTGAGCAACAAATCCTTGGTTCCTCCTGCTTTGCTGCTGAGCTCGCAAATACTTAGTGGCAATCTCTGTTGTTCATCACAAGGGAAAAATTTTAAAGCAAATGAACATCAAAGAAATAGTGAGAGGAGAAGTACTGGCAGTTTCCACATTACACTATCCTATGTTAAAAAAAAAATGTTGTTTTATCTCTGAATGGATGGGACTTACTCATCTCTCCACAGCTGCCTGCTTTACACAGTCCTCCAGCCTGCTTGAACATGCATGTTTTCTGAGTGGGAAATGTCCTGTCCTGTTATGTCAGCTCCTTTTCTCCAGAAAAAAAAAAAGATCTAGCAGCAACATTCTTCCCTTGCAGAGCTCTAATTTTCTGAGCAATAATTTTCTACATTTACCTGCTTCATTGCACACTGGACACTTGCTATTTCTAACAGAATAAAAATCTTCCTGATAGTTGAAACAGGTTAATTGCCATTAATTAATACAACAAATGCTTGCAGACATTGCCTGTTAAGTCATTATTTTGCATAGCAACCTGTCGGCCTTATGATGTTGGTTCCCCAACCATGCCAGTTCTCTATTCCTTGCATGGATCACAGTTGTTTAACCACAAGCAGTAGGCAAATATGGGCATTGTTGTGTTTTTGAGCATCTTTCCCCCTTCCATCAAAGTGTTTGTGGTGTGCTTAGTCTGTAAAGGACACTTGAGCCACCTAGAGGGCTAAGGGTAAGAAGCCTTCCCTGAGAGAAATTCAGTGAAGGAGCGAGAAAGAGTCCCCTCCCAGAGCCTCTCTGGTTCTCCCTGGGAGACACACAGAGAATCAACAGCAGTCTGAGATTTGAGTGTATAACAAAATGAGGAAGAAAATTCTTAATTAGATCATCTAGAGAAAGTGTGGAGTAAACAAAGGTCTTTCTTGCCAACATGTATTTCTTAAAAATAGAAATGTTCTATTTGCTATATAATTAGTATAAATTTTTTGGCTGTCAGTGTCACAAGTAAGTGCC
>VYZS01085640.1:12478-26099 GCA_013400695.1 Neodrepanis coruscans | reverse complement strand
CATCAAATATAGACCTTTTCAAAAAGCATAAGAGTCAGGCTTACATCTTACTACACTTTCAGACATTTCATACAACCTTGTTACAATGCACAGAGTTTTGAGAAATTGCTAAGAAAGCCTATCTAAAAATCTGCAGTATATCGCTAACTTATGTCTATGAACTTAATGTCGTAATTTAAAATTACCAAACCAAAGAAAATACCATGTTAACTTTAACTTTATATAGGCAAAAAATACGTGCTATAGCAGATTTTCAGGCATTGGTTCACTGCAGATTGTGGCATCTTTTCTATGACTTAAGATCATGGGATTGTGTAGTGGACTCAGGTCCATGCCAGGAAAGGTCTATATTTGATGGATTGCAGCAATAATGTAATCGGTTTTTTAGGTAAGAGATGGTTAAATTTCATTTCCTATTTAAAGTAGCAAGAGGGAATTTCTATTAAGTCATTACTATCTCAGTCAGTAGAAGATGTCTTCTGCTAGGAGACCTGATAGCACCCATGTGTCAGAACTGGCTCTCCTGTTACGAGACAATGGGTAGCTAGAGTGTAAAGATCTAAGTTTGTACCTTTTGTCACCAAGCTCTGTGCATACAGCAAAAAGGTTCATAAACACCAAAGACATTTTAAACATACTGTAGGATCAAAATAAACAGTGCCAATAAGATTAATATAGTTATCATTAGCTGNAGACATCCTAGGCTATGAGGTGGTTTTGGGCAGTAAATCCTTAGTAGAGAGTTATACTAGTCTGCAGTAAATTATTTAAGGTATCATCAAACTTTCCAAGATCATTAACTTACTGCATTGTTTCCTATCATCTTCAGGTTTGAGACATTCAACTTTGCAGTGCATAAGAACATTAGATGTCTAATGCAGTTGAATTTTGCCTTAGGGATCAGATACCAAAACGAGGTCTTTCAAAGCTAAGAAATCTATACCTATTTCTCTAAGTTGTGTGCCCCAGGCTAAATATTCTGAAACAGAATAATTTTGAAAAAAATCATATTTGCAAAGGAAAAATACTGCCAGTTAATATTTTAGGACTTACTTTGTATAAACCTACTGGCGAATGCTTAGAATAGAATAGAATCATAGAATAGAATCATAAAATAGAATCGTGGAATAGTTTAGGTTGGAAGGACCTTAAAAATCATCTAGTGCCAACAACCCTGCCAAGGGCAGGAGTGTCTTCCACCAGTCAAGGTTACTGAGAGCTCCATGCAGCCTGACCTTGAACACTTCCAGCAATGGGGCATCCACAATTTCTCTGGGAAATCTGTTCCAGTGCCTCAACCCTCACAGTAAAGAATTTCTTTCTAATATCTAACCTACACCTATTCTCAGTTTGAAACCATTTCCCCTTTTCCTATCACTATATGCTCTTGTGAATACTCTCCCTCATCTTCATCGCTCCCTCCAGCTACTGGAAGACCAAAATTAGGTGACCCTAAAGCCTTTTCTTCTGCAGCCTGAACAATCCCAACCCTCTCAGCCTTTTCTTATAGGAGAGGTGCTACATCCTTTTAATCATCTTGGTGGCCTCTTCTGGACTTGCTCCAAATGGTCAATGTCTTTGCTGTATTGGTGACCCCAGAGTTGGATGCAGTAGTTTAGATGGAGTCTCATCAGAGCAGAATAAAGGGGTAAAATCACCTCCCTTGACCTGCTGGCCCCACATATTTATATGTAAAGCATTTTTATATATAAGGGAACTAAAAACTATTTATAAAGATAATTGAAGTAACAGATGCAGTCTAAGCTAACTTCTGCTATTGAGATGAGTTCATGTTTTACCTAAAAATTCTTTAGGAAACTGCATTTTTATGCATATAGAAATGTCTAAATGCTGAGAATGACTCAATAAAATGAGGGCACTAAAAGACTTATCCTGCATTAACAAGTGATTAGGTGCAGTGGAGGCAGACCATTAGAAATGGCTGATGTTGAGTGTCCTGCACCTCTGCATTATATAGGATCAGGGCCTTTGCTTCGGGTCAGATTTTGTCTATCTCCTGGGCAAAAAACTTCCTCTAAATACAATGAAAAGCTCACTGGAGACAAAAAGTGCTATGTGCACACTGGATGACTCAGTGATGGTTTAGCTAACGGCCTGGTTTTTAACCTAGTGCCCCCTTGAAGCACTGGGAATATCTAGTGCATGTACATCAAAATTGCTCAGAGGTCCAAACCTGCACATGGTAAATGGAGACAATGACAGGCTCACAGCGGAATCACACTATTTCTCTGACCCAATTTACGACTGCAGTCAGTGACATAAAATACAGCTGGGCAGTATCACATTGCTCATTGAATGCTGTTGCATTTTCTTTAAAAAAGTCATCATGGGGATGCATAACAGAAAAGTGAAATTTGCAGTGCCACCAAATACAGAGACACATAATGGGAAAAACTTCTTTATAATATTCAGGGAAATCTGTTGACACTCCAAGAAGTTAAACAGATGAGTAACATCTTTCCTTGTGTACTGTGTACCACTTACAGAGGTTAATGCTCTATATTGTATTTATTACATTTTTTTTTACAGATATGACAAAATCCTTAATACTTCACTCAAAGGCATCTCATATTAATACAATATTGACTGAAAAAAATGTAATTTTGATTTGAAAAATATATATGGATTTGTTTAAATTTACTCACACTTTATTTCCAGGATATAAGATATCAGGGTTCAGTTATAAAGGTGCTAATCTCTGAAATGATGAAATCATTTCTGGTTATCAAATCATAGCAGATTATTTAACTGTAAAATCATATAAATAATAAACAAGCAATATCATAAAGACAGCTCAAGAAGATCACAAGGGGGAAAAAAAAGAGAAATACCATAATAATAACTTGCCTTAAAGTTAATTATGAATTAAAATTCAGTGACTCAGCCACCTACACAAAATAATGTGAAGGCTGTAAATAATATCTGACACAGATGAAAGACAAACTAAATTAAGAAATTGTTATCAATTGTGGAAATTATGACCTTCCTGAAAATTATGCAAAAATGAATAGAGAAATTCCTGAAGCTTGGGAAAGTTACAAAAACCTCAGTTTATTGATTTATTGGCAGAAAACATCTACTCAGTTTTGCATATAAAGAATGTACTAATTAAAAAAAAACAACAACAACAAAAAAAAACAACCAAACCCAAAAACCAGTAGGATCTGCAGTATGTATAGTGCCTTCTA
Source organism: Neodrepanis coruscans (assembly GCA_013400695.1). NCBI lineage: Eukaryota > Metazoa > Chordata > Aves > Passeriformes > Philepittidae > Neodrepanis > Neodrepanis coruscans. The sequence continues at coordinate 22,890 of VYZS01085640.1, read as the reverse complement.
GAGTACCTTCATGGGAGTTATTCAGAACAGATAAAAGTGTTAATGGCATAAGTTAATTTAATCTGGCTTGTAAAATGGAGCAGGAGTTTAGCAATAGTCTAAAGAAATATTAGTGATTTCTATTTATTAAAAGAGACTATTACACTATTATGTCAAAGAGATATAACATGAGTACGGCCTACACTGACCAATTAAGACCTCATAAGAGATTTTAATTTCTTGAAGAGTGGGTAATTAAGGAATCTATTGGCTGTTTGATATTTACTGGGGAACCATTTATATTGTGCAAAAAAGAGTAGGCTAACAGAAAGAATATGACACAGTGGTTGATGCAGAATTATGAAAATGCCTAAAGATTTTTCTAAAGGATTTTTTTTGATGTGGCTTTTCAGTGCACATATTAAAATCAAATCAGTACACTAGAAGAAATAAAACTAAGTAGTGAAAGTACTCTTCCGGTGCTAGTCATCTTGGGTAGTTTTTTTAAATATTCTGTGATTCCAAAACCTGTGAAGCCCTGTACTTTAAGCTTTATCAAACATCCCTAAACTAACAACAGCTGAGTGACCAGTACAGAAGGAGAAAACTTGACATTCTGGATAAACTTATAGGGGTCTTTAGTTTTATCAGAAATTCAAATCAATTCGTATCAACAACTGTCAAATTGCTGCACACGACAAAAGAAAAAACTCTGTGCTGAGTCGTATGAACAGGAAAATAGACTTCTATAAGCAATGTGAAGAAAACATTTGTTTCTTTTTAGCACTGGAAAGGCCTTAGCTGATGCTCAGTTGATGATGATATTCAGTTTTTGATACCAAATGTCAGACTCAATATGTAGTAGGTGGAGAGAAGCAGGTTAAAAAAAAAAAAGTTATCTTAGATTAAAGATTCAAAGCCTATCAAGAAAAAAGAATGAAGTGATGTCGTTAAAAACCCCAAACCTAAAAATAAACAGAATACTTTTCCTTGGTAGGATTTAATTTCCATATACCATATTTACTTACTTTAATTTTTGTCTATAGAAGAATGGGGCAGGAAAATAAGATTCTGAGCAAAATATATGACTGGATTTTTATTTTTCTCACCATTGTTGGCTGTGGTGATGGATAGTGTGAATACAGTGTCTAGTTTGGGTTTTCTGCTTAATGGTGAAAGGCATTGCTGAAACAGTCATCTTAGTTGCCCTTTTTTATAATTTTTATTTTATGCTTTGGTTTGCTTGAATACTAATGCTTTTAATTTACTTCACACTTTATTTTCATACAGGCTAGATGTTTTTCAAGGATGGTGATAAATGCTGGATACTATTAGTACATATTTAAAGATCTTTCTAACAGGGGAGAGGTCAATTAATTACATTTTTATTGCATATTGATAGTATATATATTCTGTTCATAAATATAGCAGATTTTGAGCATGATATTAATAACTAATACTTAAGAGATTTTAATGGAAATAAGTATCACTACTTCAATATTAGTATTTTTAAAATCTAAGTAGCCAATTATTCCTCTGAGCATGAATATATGAGCTTTCTCTGTTGACAAGGCAGCTGCCAAAATGATTTGTTCTTCAGCCTGTTGTAGTGGTTTAGGTTAATAGTTTGACCAAACTTGTCAGACTGATGTGATATTCAGCATGGCATTTTCAGTTGCTATTCTTTCTGCTAAATTTCCAGTGTTACAAGAATAGGGTTTACTCAAAAAGCATGTGTATACTATGTAAATACTCCACAATACCAATATCATTAGCCGAAAATAGAGAGGTTGGTACCTCTCAGAAAAAAATCTAGGATGATCAGATGTTTTCAGAAAGAATGTATTGAAGCAATGGCCCTAAAAAGTCTCTGTAATTCAAGTAGAAGATATTATTTCTGGCAGATTGTGTCAGTAGCAGCAAACCATGGTTTAAGTTTGAATTGGGTAGCATTGTGTAGTATTGTTAGTAAATTATTTTCCTGAAGGAAAATTTGTTTTGAATAGTGACATGGTAATGAAAAGTCCAATATTTTTTCATATTTTACATCCTATATTCAAAGGGAAATTTTCCTTGTTGCAATTCTGGACTGTTATGTCTCATCTTTTCGATGGGCACCTCAGGGAAGAGTATGTCTCCATCTTTTATGTTAACCCTGCTTGATACTAAGATGTCATGAAACATGGCTTTATCTTACAGTTTTGCTGCCTGTTCTCCAGTTTCCTCATCCTTTTCTTCACACAGGTCATGCCCTCTATCCCCAAGATTCTTAATGGCCGTTTAGTGAAGTCACTTATTTGAGTGTGTGGCTTTTATGGTTTGTTTGCTTTGTTTTACTTGCTTGGGTTTTGTTTGTTTTTCTGTTTGTTTGTCTATGTTTGTTCATTTGTTCCTAAATTATTAGTCTCTGGAGCTATTGTTCCTCTTAACTAATTTTATCTATGTAAAATTATGTAAGCAGTCAGGCCACCTTCCTTCAGAATCAATTAAATTCTATGCAGTGATTAATCTTATCTGAAGAAATATCTGTTTTACTTTAAAAGCTATTATTTCTTTTAATCCAGCCCTCCATGCTATCTCACCACTTAAACCGTTATATCTAGATCTAGCCCTTCTTGAAAACATTTTTGTCTACTTTTGTTTTGCTATCATACTTCTGCCATTTTCTTTAGTTACTAATAGAGACCTAATAAGACTAGTCCAAAACTTGGCACACACTGCTAGTAGTTTCCTTCACCTGACGCTTCCTTTTCATGTAGTCAAATCACTAGAGAATTTAGATCCACTGACTTCCGAATTTTGTCCGTGAATTATCTGTTGTGAATATTTACATTCTTAAACTCTCAGCCATCACACAGGTAATTTTCGTGGTTTTACCACTAGGAGGCGTGGTACTGACAAGAGAGATCCAATAGAAGCAACACACACCCAAAAAACCCGCAAATAACAAGGTTTATTTTACACACACAGAAAAGTGAAAATAAAACACAAAGACAGACAAATTAAGCTCTTCCGGGTCCAGCGGCTGATACGGGAAAACGCTAGGGTAGCGCTAGGTCTTTGCTGGAGGCTCCTGAAAGACACTATAAAAATTAAAGGATCCCTGCCCCTCCCCTCCCCTTCCCAGATAAGGAAATACCACCACTGATGGAAAGATGTGGTCCTCAGCCCATGCTGCTGTCACTGGAGCCACTGATCCGCCCACGGTGCTGCAAAACTCGGTGCTGAGGCGAGCAGAGATGTTGTCCCGACCAGCTCCCATCTGGAAAGAGAGCGAAGGCCGCCTTGCTCGCTCTTTTATAGGGGACCAATCTCGCGCAGGTGCGGACGTCTCCTGGGCGACTGTTGCCCCTCGGATTGGACAGTCAGCGCCCAGGAACTGCCCCTAGTGAGAGGTTCTGCCTCAAGCAAAAATGGTGGCACGGCACCACATGGCCGACCCCAGGCTGGAGTACGGGTCCCCCTGTGGCTCCGCCTGGCATCTCGCGGAGTGCCGGTACCGCCACCAGGCTGCCCTAACTTGTGCCAACCCGGCTGCTTGCCGCAGTGGTTCCTTGGCTGCGAGAGGGCCACCAATAGCCCTCTTCAATTCCATGCACACGGAAGATCCCACCACGTACGAGTGGACCGGCGAGTCGGGCTGCCACGGGGACCGGGGCCATGCCCGCCGGCCTTCCCCCCCAGCGCCGCTACCGCGACCTGGGGATGGGACATGAGCGTCCCCCGCCTGCCACACTGGGAAAACCGCTGAGCCGCTGTGGGCACACCCCCGCCACAGCCGGGACCTGGGCCGCCCCATGCCTGCTGGGCCCCTGCACCGCTGCCGCGACCCAGGGATGGGTCAGGGGCACCCCTGCCTGCTGCGGGGACCAGTGCCGTTCCGGCCTGGGCTAGCAAGGAGCACTGGGACTGGAGAGCCTCATCCCCGCTGGCTCCCATGCTGCCGTCGGCACCGCACCTGGGCGCAGCCATGCAGGGGAACCAGCCCCGGAACGGGGAAAGCAGCAGCCGCACACGGGAGCCACAGCTGTGGCGGGGACTGACCCTGTCCCTGGCCATGGGGCCTGGTGGGCCTGTGCCGTGGTAGGGCGGTCCCGAGCCGGCACTCATTGCCGTTGCCATGGCAACCTGCCTCAAACACACAAGGAAAGACAGTTTAACACAGCCCCGATCCCCCCTCCCCTCCCAAAGACCTTCAAAAACCCTCCAAAGAGCCCCCAAAAGCCTCTCCTGGGGGCTCAGAGGGGAGAAGAAAGACAGGAGGGAAGGCTCCCAGAACCTTTGTTTTCAACCCACAACAGTAATGTAAATCTAAGATGCTGTGATTTATAAAATTGTATGTATTATTCTGTTCAGTCATAAATTAATTAATCTCCTAGATGAAGGATATGGTTAGAATTACTCCAGTGTCTTCCACTGAGGTATCTTTTTCAGTGGAAATGGTACTATTTTATCAACATTTTATGAACTTGTACTTAATTTAATAAAATGTAGAAAAGAAAATAGTCCACAACTGCAGGATTATTCTTATTTTAAAATAAGAGAGACACTATTATTACTACCACCTGTACCAGAAAAGGCAATTTTTCAGGAATTACCTCCTGAGATTTTTGAGAGTTAAATATTTTAAGTTTTAAATCTCTTTAAGTTTTTTGTCATTGTTCCTTGAAGTCTCAAAACCCCCAGTCACAGGAAAATAATGACATTCCACAAATTCTTATTATCATTAAAAAGAAAAAAAAAAAAAAGATTTTTTTTATTACAAGGATTTTCATAGAACATAAAAAATATATCCCAAGTACACATTTCCTAAAAGGATTCATAGTTGCTCTATCTACTACCAGCTAAAAATTAAATATAGCTGTACATATCCTGCATAAATATTATTTTATTTTACATATCCTGCATAATATTTTTATAAGTAGCAAAAATATTCAGTAAGAACCTTCATTCTCACACTAGTTGTTCTTGTTTCTAATATAGTAACAAAACCAAAAGCCAATAGAAAAAAGATGCTGATATGGAAGGAAAAGTGGCTTGTTTTGATAGGTGGAGTTTAATCATAAAATGATAGATCCCAGATCAAATGACACAAGTCGCATAAAACCTTTTAATTCTACTGAACATATGGAAATGAAAAGATCAAAGTGCTCTCATGTGTGGTATTGAATAACACTGTTCCATCAACAAATCAATAAAAGATAGGTTTTGTGTTTGGCCAGCAGGTAACAATAAAACTGCAGATACAGATCTGCAGGAGATAAGGCTGAAACAACTTCATTAGGTTACTTAGTCTATATACCTCTTTCATTCTGTGATCAAACAGGTTTCTAAGGAAAAAAGCGTGAATAATGACAGATTGCAATCACTAGAGTCTGCTAGTAGGGAAATGTATTAATAGCCTCTCACCTCCACTGCCCTTTCTCTGGCATTAAAATAAGTGAGTGCTAAATGAAGAGAAAAAGAACAGAGAAAGGAAAAAGCAAAATCCACACCACAGAATTTGGTGGGTCTTTTATCCTATTTTTTTTTTTTTTTACAAAAATACCCCCCCTCCCTCCCCCCAATAAATTGAAGAAAAAAAATCGAATGAAAGGAGCATAAAAAGTATGATGAGAACAAATAGCTTTCCTTTTCCTTTGCATTCCTCTTGATTCTCCCATTTTCCCTCTTATTTTTTGTTTTTTGGGGTTTTTTATTCCCCATTTCTTGAGCCAAACTTCAAAATGTATCCCCACCTTTCCTCTGGCTTTTTCTTCCTTGTGAATTTGCTTTTGGAAATTCAGGTGCCATTTTTGTTTAGTTGTTTGAAAGAGAGACTCTGCATTCACATTGGCAATTTTCCTCTGAGCAAACCTTACTTCCGTAAACCATGATGGTTTTGTTAACAGCAATGACAAGAAAGGTAGCATTCCTAGGCGGTTTGTGTTCCACATTCTCGTCTGGCATTTGCCTTTTTGTTCTATTTCACTAGCAAAGGGAATTGCCATGAATCAATCTTAGATAGTTTTCTTCCTTGCCTTTCACATCCCCACCTCATCTCTCAGTCCAGAGAGCCTTTTCTGGGAGGGCTACTTAGAAAAGATAAAATTTAGTTGTGGAAGTTTCTTTCAAGACTTCATAGGCATTGAGAGAAACAGGCTGGTTTAAATGATCATTCAACACAGGAATTGAATTCAGGAGATAGGTTTATTCCTTCATTTGCTACATGCAGCTTAATTGGTACATAAAATGTAAGTGAGAGAAAATTCAGTCAAAAATTGATTCCTTCCATCCAGTCCTGTATTAGGTAGTCTCTACTAATGTTTAGTATAATGTCATCCCTGAGAATCTTTATCAGATCAGCCAAATTCTCTCATTGTTAACTAAGGGCACCTTCTTTTCCCATAAAATATGACATTCCTTCCCACAGCTCCTTTACTCCTCCTCATGTCTTTTCAACAATCAGCATTCACTAGCATTTTATGTTTTGCTTAGTTGCATAGCTGGCTCCCCTGAAACTTAGAATTATTTTGCTCTCAGTGATTCCCTTGTTTTTTTTGTTTTGTCATCCATCTGAAAATTAGTTACTGTTTCATAGCTATTTCATTCTTCTCTTACTCTTTCCTCTACCATCCACTACTTGGAGAGGTAGGTAATCCCCATATTTATAACTTGTAAGGCGAATATGTAAGTACTACTGTAGCCTGTAGCCTGTAGCATGCCTGTTCCTCAGGCATGTGAAATCTTCTGCAATAAAAATACATTCTAAACAATGGGTTCAACTACAACTCTTATTCTAATTAATGAGAAAAACTGACAATAAGAGTCAGGTTCTGAGTGTCTGAAGATGGAAAATATAAAATTACAAAGTTTTCCTGCAATAGCAATTCTTTCATCATCTTCTTCCATATCAAGGAACATTATATCTGCCCACTCTGTCTCTTCGTGTTGGTATTTCTGTGTAGCCTGTAGGCTGCCTATAGAAACAGATATCAGAACCCTGCAAACCACCTGAGTGTGCTGCTGGTATCAAATACTATGTTAAAGGTGATGCAAGGTCTTGAATATTGGGACACAAACGAGTAGCTGAGGGCAGCTTCAGACAGCTCTCACTAGACCATCTGTGGGAGGAAGCAACATGAAATAGACCCACAGATATTGAAGAGTACTGCCCCTTTCCTGGAGAAATCTTATAAATTTAATGGCAGAATTTGCCTAATATGCACCTTGCTTCAGATAACTATACAAGATCCATTGATTGGGGCTAATGTATAAATAGTATGATAAAATTTTCATAGAAATTTTGCTGAACTTGAAAATATTAACTAAAAAAAATGCTTAGCATATTTTTTTTTTTGGAAGTAGCATTTAGAATGAGAACATTTTAAATTAGTAAAATATAACTCACCTAAACACAGTTGTTAGGGCAAATCATCCATAAGAAGCAATTTATTCCAAACTATAAATTATATTACCATAGATAATCTCAATGATGATCATAAGCCCTGAAATTATATATTATATATGTAAGGACTAAGGGACAGAAGAAGAAGATAAAAAGTTCTGATAGGAGGAGATCAAGCATCAAATTATGCATCCTAGGGCAAAGCTCTGCTGAGGTGATTTAAAATATAAGCACAAAAATGCTCAGAAAGATAGATGAACTGTCTCTCAATTAAGACATATTTCTAAATTGCTTTTCAAATGTGATATTTTAGACTGAATCTACCAAAATTTGTTCACCATGAAATTTAACAGGAGATTGTTCTGCTTCATTACTTCTGAATTTGTTAAAGGTCTACTGATTAGAGGGCACATTGATAAAGTGGCACCGTAGAGAGAATATTTTGAGGGTAATCATTAAAATCTGTGTGCATATTAGAGGTAGATCATAATAGGAATTCAGTACAGTAAACTACACTGTGTACTGCAGCAGAATATGTATGAGGGAGGAATATTCTGAAAGTGATAAGATGACATTTCAATACACTGATTTGTGGTCTAAAAGATAAGAAAAAAATTCTGCTTATAAAAGTCATTGCACTCTGAGATTCATTAACTGCTATACCAAATAAATACAATGGCAAATAGTAGTGTGACCAAAAAAAATAAAACAAAAAAAAACCCCAAAACCCATAGTTAAATATTGTTAGCATGGGTAAAAAGTCAGCAAATATACAAAATGAAGGGCTTTAGTATTCCATCAACTAACGCCAGCTTTCATAGGTACATACTAAGCCTTCTTAGGGATTATGAATCTTTGCCATGGTATGTGAACCTTATTATAGGATAAGAAAGAAGCTGCACCACTGCTTTTCCCTCCAGTTCCACCTATCTTCATTGTAAATGCATCCACTGGTGAAAATCTATGCTTCTGTGTCTTGATTGCCTACGTCAGATATTCTTGTATATGCACTGCCTCCCCCTTTTCTTTTACAAACTACTTGTTCTCTACATTGGAATAATGTTTAAATTTCAGCACTGAACTATACAAATGACTCTTCTTCCAGAAGGTTGTGAATACTGCAAAAGTATGTACAAAGGAAATGGCAAGTGACATAATAAAGTAAAGTATGGGTATACAATGCAGTAAGTGTAGAGTTAGCCCAAAGCACTCACATAGTTCTCAAACATTTCCAGAATTGATCATTATTTCATATTAGTAGCAGCAGCCACTTATTTTAAGTGCCAGTTGGAACTATCAAAACTCACTATCTTCAAAAGACTTTTTAAAAAAACCCTTAAATTTAGATAAAACTAACTTTATGACTCACTGAAATACCCACTAGATTTCTTTCTTATAGAGGACAAATAAGCCAAGCAGCAATTTTGACAGGAGGTATTCAAGTAATAAATGATACATACTGTACTAAACTTTGAGTATGATGGGTAGAAATAATAGACAGACTTCAAAGGTTTGCATAGAAAAGATTGCTCTTGTCATAGCTCTTGGGAGTAAAAACGTAGGAGCAGAAAGTTAATATAGTGAGCTTTGTGCAGATAGTCTAAAACTGTCAGATCCTGACCCCTTTAAAATAAAGTTGTCAGAACAATTAACTTCAGGGGAAAAAAAAAAGCAAAGTCATAATAAGGTAACAGTAAAGGAAACCCCTCAGTTTTGAAACAGAATACATTATTTTATCAAGTCAAAAGTCTCAATAGGGATGTATTTATAATATGTATACTATATTAGAACACTGAGAAGATTCTTTAAGCTGAACAGGTACATAGTTTGGAGACACACAAAAGGTGAAGGAAAAATGTCACTTGATTGCTCCAAAAACTTTCGATTTTGGAACTATTTCATTAAGCACAGAGTTTTTTATCTTACAGCTCTAACAAACACTTCCAGTCAAATTCCAGACAATCTGGAGATTCCTTAAGTTGCATTTTTCAAAGTGGATTGCTCAAAATAAGACAATTGAACATTATTTTTACTTTGTTTGATTTAATGTACTTAAATATCCATCATATTCCCCTAACTCTGTATCTGTCTACAATTTGCAATGTAATTGAATCCATAGAATCATGGAATTATAGAATATTTTGAGTGGAAGCGACCTTTATAAGACATCTATTCCAATTCCCTGAGCAGGGACATCTTCAGCTAAAGAGCTCAGAACATCAAGGCTCAGAGCTCCAGTATGTCCAGAGACGAGGCATCCACCACCTCTCTGGACAACCTGTTACAGTGTTTTGCCATCCTTAAAATAAAAAAAAAAAATCTTCCTTATATCTATTCTAAATCTACCCTCTTTTAGTTTAAAACCAACTACCATTGCAACAAGCTGTACTAGAAAGTCTGTCCACAGCCTTCTTATAAGCCGCTTTCAAGTGCTGAAAGGCCAAAAAAAGGTCTCCCCAGAGCCCTTTCTTCTCCACACTGAACATGTCCAACTTTCCCAGCCTTTCCTCATAGGACAAGTGTTCCATTCCTGTGAATTCAAAGGAAATTTTTGCCTGTAGTTTTATCTTTACTTTGCAAAAGGGAAATTAAGATATGGAATAATTAAGGCATCTAAGTTCTATTATTTTGGATCTGATTGATTTACCCAGAACATAAATATTGTTAAACAAAATCAAGATCAAAACTTGCAAGGTCCTATAAAAACAAGCTTTAAACTTTGGCACAAATATTTGGAGACATAAAAAGGTAGAGTTTTTTTAAACTTTGGTTGTTTTTAACTTTATATCATTTTTTCTTTCTTTTTTTTTTTTTTTCAAAACTATCTAATCAGTAACAAAGGGGAAAATGTCTCAAGAAAAGTTGAAAAATAATCACTAGAAAATCCTAGAATAAAATATTTAATAAGTTTAATTCGATGTCCTATTTTATTTCATTAATCCAAGAAATATGAAGAACACTCAGATCATAGTTCACTAGAGGGAATTACTTCAATCATTAGTATGTATTTTGAATTGAGCAATAAAAAAGCACTAGACCATCTAGC
>VYZS01085638.1:12654-24313 GCA_013400695.1 Neodrepanis coruscans | reverse complement strand
TTCAAAAAACAGTGTATGAAATCTCACAGAAGTTTTGATTATGGTCTCAGCAGCCCTATCCATCTTTTAAAATCAATACATTTTACCCAACGGGTCCAGTATTCCTTCAGAAGCAGCACAGTTTAAATAAACCATATAGGTGAAGATAGTTCAGTGGAAGCCTATTACAAACTCAACTAAAGATAAGTGAGAATAACTCATCTAATGCCACTCACAATCAATGACAGAAAGAAGGAAGCCATTGTTACCAGAAGAGAAAACTCACACATAAAAATTTCAACACTATAAAACACTGTCTAAGATGGGACATGGTATTTGACATCATCTCAGAAATCAAACAAGTGAAGGGAAAGAACGAAGGCGTGATGGAAAACCATTCCTCTCCAAGAGGAATGTGGGTCTTATCTTACGTTGTCACCCACAGACTTCTATTGTATTTTTGTTTACAGGTTTTCTAGAAACCTATTCCTTTGAATTTTGCACTTTCTCTTCAAACTCGTATTAGGTGAGGCCCATGAGTCATTTTACAAAGAGAATACAAAAAGGATGCGTGCACTGTCAAGCTGCCTTGTAATCTTGTGTTTTCACATCACTCTGCATCTATTTATCTCCCTCCCCATAATGCTGAAGTGTTGATGAGTAAAATGGTGCAATCTCTTAATTTCTTTTCTTATCTCAGAGACCACTTTGGCTGTGCCTAAACAGAAAAACCATGTTCATCTCTCAGCAAAACTATGTTCAATAGCAAGAACTTGGGAACCCCCATCTTAACCATCATATCATTAAACTGGAGCAGGCCAGTGAATCAGCGCAGAAAATTGATACTGCTTAAAAATAGCCCAGAAAGGAGAGTAACACAGATCTCTAATCCAACACAGAATAAATCCCCTTAGACACCTGGGCCAGCACAAGTGCCAAGGGGCAAGGAAGGCAGTACTGCAATACTATGGGAACTCACTGAGTAGCTGTGTCCTTGTGAATACCCACTTACAGACTTCTCTGCATCCAACCACATTCCAGGGATTTTGGAGTCTGTGACCCACCACAGTCCTAGGCAAGGTTCACTTCTGATGAGAGTCAGCTACCTACCGGATTATGTTTTCAGCCCTAATGACACAGCTTTCTGAAGGAGAAATGCTTTATTTATTCTCACCCACAGCATGTTCACAACCCTAACTCACCCTGGAACAAAAAAAAAAAAAAAAAGGAGACTGCCCCACACTCCCTTTACTCTATCCTATCTACTTCTTCCAAGGTATTAAGTCAAAATACAATGAAAGTGGACCCCAATATACAAAATTAAGCTTCCCACCAAGTAATGTAAAATAAAGACTAAGTCTGTTAAGTTTAAACCAGCAAAGCTGCACCATTAGACTAAAGTATTATGCTTAAGGCGGACCCATCTGATAGAGAGGTAAGAAAATGAAAAAAAATTTGTGACTCATTATTCTTAAATTATGACTAGTTAGAGAAACAGCTCCCAACAAACCTACATGCTGCAATTCAAAATGTGAAAATGTGGAAGTTATCATACAAAACAGTATCATACAAAAGACAGGCTGATGTACCGAAGTACCAACTTCCAATACATTAAAAGGCAGAGGTATAGCTTGTCCTTAAATTTACCAACTGGTTCTTAACACATTGTATTTTCACTAATTTTAAGTAATTTCTAATAAAACTCCTACACCAGTTGCTATTTTTCAAATATCTTTTCTGATTTAGTAATGATCTCTCCAAAAAGTATAATCCTTCTTCTCAACTACAAATAGTGATTTTTCACAACATACTAAATGAAATAATTTCTTTTTTTCCCTATGCCTTTAATTTTACAACTGAGCTGTCAACCTAGTATTTCTAAGTCCCTGAAAGGAACTAAAGCAAAGCATACCTTAATGATTTTTAGTCTTTCCCTAATTCTAATCTTCATCTGTCAGAGAAAAATCATTCATGGCAAGTTACCTGTTTCAATCCATAAAACACAAAAGCAATCTAGTCTACTCAGACTAAAGACAATTCCATCAGCAGCTGTTCACCAACTGCATCTACAAACACAAATGTACCATAGAGCATTTCAGGCTGCTTGCCAACAAACAGTCCCAGCTTAAAAACCAACCCAAAAAACAACAGAAAATGCACAAGCAAATGTAATATTATTCCAAAGGAGAAAGGAAACAAAAAACAAAAAACTCCAAACCCCACTATCATAAGAAATTATTTGACCAAAGCCTGTAAAAAGCGTTAATGTTGTAATAATTCTCACTCCAAAAGCTACCACACACACCTCAAACACTGAGTGTGTGTGTGTGTGTGTGCAAAATCACTGAGCACAAGGAAACAGCCAAACCAGGTGGAGGACGTAGTTAACTGAAATAATATTAAGCTTTTCATCTAAGCATTCCAGATGATTTCTAGTGTAAGGGTGGAACCAAGTAGAATTTAAAGATAAAACATGGCTAAAAATGTCAGTTTCAGTATAAATCAGATGTATTTATTCAGTCCTGTACCTACAGCTACTGTAGATATCGGTATTCATTGAGTGAACAATAAGAATGAAAAGAACGTGTATTCAATTAATTGACAACCAATCTAATAGCAACAAAGTAGACATAAATGCTGGCATTGTCTTTCCTGAGCACTCCTGAGAGGGAAACTTGGGTCTACAGATAGGGAATACTACAAATACTCCTTCATGTCTGCACTGGTCTCCTCCAAAATAAAGGTTAGACTAGAATCATCTGCTAAGATTGGAAACAAAACCTGTTGTTCTTCTTCTTCCAAAGGAAGTCAGCTTTTCTTTGGATTAATTACAATGATATTATCAGCAGAAACATGCTCTCCAAACAGCCTTCTCTCTAAACAGCAATCCACTCCATCTAATAAGTACAACAACATCACTGAAGTTAAAAAAAAAAATAGAAAAAAAGACAGAGAGACACATTCCCTAGTTGCTTTGGATGAAATTACATTTTCAATGTATGATATATGTTAAATATACTTTGTCCTGTAAATTACAAAATCCAAAACTTAGATGAGTTTATCCTAGCACTTTAACTTTATGAGGGACAGTTGCAGCATTCCCCTATTCATGGGGACAGAAAGTCAACCTAAGAAGCTGCAATAGACAATACTATATACCCCACATCTATCCCAATCCCTGCAAAACGATTAGAAGCATCCAAACCCTTGGCATACAGCAGCGAAGCCTTCTCAGAAAAGCACTGGGAGCATGGTAAGATGTATGCCATTTTCGGGGGGGGGTGGGAGTGGGGAGAGGAGGGAGACAGGGAGAAGTTAAAATAACAAAGATGGAAAGAGAAATGTGGAAAAAGCTAGGAGAAAATAGATGATAAAATGAACTAAAGTAAAAGTTAAAGGAGTCCAGTCAATAAAAACTGGATAACAGCTTTCTCTTATTTGAGTTAAAAAAGCTCCTCTTTTTCACCTTATGTCAAGAGCAGCACACAGCTAAGCTTGCAAGACAGGAAGTTGCGAAGATGAAGATCTAAAGCACCTGCAGAAATCCATGGCCCTACACCCTTTTCAGCAAGTTTCAGCCTTTTAGGGGAATATAAAATTCCAAATATACGTTTCCTCACATTTGTAAGACTGCAAAAAGACAGGAAAGACAGGACAATAGCATAGTTCCCATATTTATACAGAACAAGGGAAGGTCCTGCCCAATAAGGATAGCTAAGGTGAAATACAATACAGATTCTTAATTTGGCCAGGTATTAAATTTTTTATGCAGCAGCAGCAATGGCTTGCAGAATGCAGCATAAGAAATGAGAGATTAAGTCCACATTCTGGTCTGTGCACTGAAGAAGGACTTCAGTTCACTGGGTCAGCACCTGAAGATTACTGGTACTTAGACAATGCTTGCCCTGCATCTCTGTACAGCACACACACTTTGAAAGATTCATTGTGACAATAAACTGGGAAGGAAGGGAGTCTAAACTAGGCAACTCATTTTTTTGTGCAGAAAAAGAACATGCTATTTTTTTTTCCATTCAAGGATCTTCCAAGAGATGAGAACGTAAGTAGGGTATTCTGACAAGAGCATAAAAAAGGTATGAAACTATCCCTATTTAAATATACTACAGCCCATCCCCACTGGCCAAATAAAACTACCAGTAACATGAATGACCCTGCCCCAGGACACACCAGCTGGATGACTAGTCACTCATCTGACAGGATCCTATTAAGCTACTCCCATCCCACAAGGCTTCTAGCTGCAGATCAACAATTCATTGAGACCTTGTTGTTTAGCGGTTTTTCTTCCCAAGAAAATGACAGGGTTAATCAGTCACTAGCCAGCTCTCAAAATACCACTTACTCAGACGATCCATATTTGAAAGTACAATATATACATTCAGGATAGGCTCCTGTTCCAAGTCACTCCCAAAAAGAGCTCTCTCCACTGACTGCACAAAGACCCTAGAAGACCAATAGGAAACTCCAAACTCGACATCAACCATATCCTGAACTACGTCAAAAACAGTGTGGCCAGCAGGTTAAGGGAAATGATTCTACTCCACTCTGGTGAGACCCCATCTGGAGTACTGCATCCAGCTCCAGAGGCCCCAGCATAGAAGAGGCACAGACCTGCTGGAGTGGGTCCAGAGGATTGTCACAAAAACCGCAAGAGGACTGGAGCACCTCTCTAGGAAAACAGGCTCAGAGAGTTAGCATCATTCAGTCTGGAGAAGAAATTTTTTACAATGAGGTTGGTGAGACACTGTAACAGAATATCCAGAGAAGTTGTGATGTCCCATTCCTAGAAGAATTCAAAGATCAGGTTGTACAGGGCTTTGAGCAACCAGATCTAATGAAAGATGTTTCTGCCCACATCATGAAGGTTAGATGATTTCTGAATGCCCCTTCCAACCCAAACCATTCCATCAAATTAGATGCTTCTTGGGATGGTTTCAACAGCTCTCACAGCTCTTTCCAGAGTTAACTACCACCACTTCACTTCTCCCCTGAGTCTGGCCTATTTCACCCACAGTTACTATACCTTCCAGCAATATATCTTCTCTCAGTGTTTGAAAAACCAGCGCCATGTGGGTTCTTGGTGTAATGACATTTCCAACACAATAAAAGCAGTATTAGCCATATAGGGAAGGATAATGCTTCCTGAATTTCCTAAGGGTCTCTTAACACATAAACCATGCAGTTTGTGACCTATATGCTCCAGGTATGCATTTTGCCCTTCTTTTTACAAGGTTCAATCCTACATGCTTATTTGCTTCCAACTACTGCATAATGCTGACATATAATTAGATAAAGAACCACAGAATCAACTTGGCTGGAAAAGACCCCTGAGGTCATTGAGTCCAACCTTTGACCTAACACTGTCAACTAGACCATGGCAGTCAGAGCCATATCCAGTCTCTTCCTATATACCTCCAGGGACAGTGACTTCACCACCTTCCTGGGCGCGCCATTCCAATGCCCAATCACTCTCTCTGTAAAGAATTTCCAAATGTCCAACCCAAACTCTGGCACAGTTTAAGTCTGTGCCCTCTTGTCCTGCTGCTGGTTGTCTGGGAGAAGAGACCGACCCACAGCTGGCTACAATCTCCTTTCAGGTAGCTGTAGGGAGCCTTCCCTGAACCTTCCCTTCTCCAGGCTTGTTGTGGGTTGAAAACAAAGGTTATGGGAGCTAAACCGTTTATTTTCCCTCTTCCCCACCNAGCTGGGGACAGGGTCAGTCCCCAGTGCCCGCTGTGGCCGTTGCTTTCCCCGTTCCCGGGCTGGTTCCCCTGCGTGGCTGCGCCCAGGCACGGTGCCGGTGGCAGTGCAGGAGCCAGCGGGGGCGGGGCTGTTCTGTCCCGGTGCCCCTTGCTAGCCTGGGCCGGGCCGGCGCTGGTCCCTGCGGCGGGCGGGGGTTGCCCCCGCCCTGTCCCCGGGTTGCAGCAGTGGTGAGAGGGCCTGGCGGGCATGGCATGGCCTGGGTCCCAGCTGTGCCGGGGGTGCGCCCGCCGCAGCTCGGCAGTTTACCCGGTGCGGCGGGCAGGGCTGCCCTGTCCCATCTCAGGTGGCGGCGCCAGCCAGTGCGGGCTCGGCGCTGCGCATGCGCGGTGGGGTCTCCCATGCGCATGGAATAGAAGAGAGCAATTGGTGGCCCTCACGCAGCTGAGGAGCCGCTGTGGCGAGCAGCGGGGTTGGCACAGGGCAGGGACGGCCGCTGCAGCCCCACGCCGCTTGCCTGCGGGTGCGGTGCCTCCCCCAGTCATTTTTGCAGGTGCGGCTCCGTGGCCACAGGTGCTGGGGGCTGCCAGCGCTGCCAGACGCCGCCGGCCCCTGGCCCAGGCTCGGCGCATTCGTGCGGAACCTCTCACTAGAGGCGGTTCCTGGGCGATCCATCCAATCTGAGGGACAGTTCACGCCTGGGGGACGCCCGCATCTGTGCGAAGATTGGTCCCCTATAAAAGAGCCAGCAAGGCAGCCATCTTTCTCTTTTGGGGACTGGAGCTGCTAGGGAGAACATCTCTGCTTGTCTCAGTGCCGAGGTTTTTCAGCCGTGCGGGCCGATCGGCGACTCCAGTGACAGAGGCACGGGCTGAGGTCCTCATCTTTCCATCAGTGGTGGTACTTCCTTACCCGGGAAGGGGAGGATAGGGGCAGGGATCCTTTAATTTTTACGGTGTATTTCAGGAGGCTCTGGTAAAGACCCAGCGCTACCCTAACGCTTCACTGCATCAACTGCTGGCCCCAGAAGAGCTTAATTTGTCTGGTTTTGCACTTCACTGTCAGTTTTCTGTGTGTGTAAAATAAACCTTGTTTGTTTTTGTTTTTTTTTTTGGTGTGTGTTGCTTCTATTGAATCTCTCTTGTCAGTACCACACCTCCTAGTGGTAAAACCACGACAAGGCTAAACAACCTCAGCTCCCTCAGCTGCTCCTCATAGGACTTGTTCTCCAGACCCTTCATAAGCCTTGCTGCCCTTCTCTGGGCACAGTCCAGAACCTCAATATCCTTCCTAAATTGAAGGGCCCAAAACTGGACACAGTATTTGAGGTGCGGCCTAACCAGTGCTGAGTACAGGGGAAGAATGACTTCTTGATACAAGCCAGGATGCCGTTGGCCTTCTTGGCCACCTGGGTACACTGCTGGCTCATGTTCATTCTGCTGTCACAGTAACCCCAGGTCCCTTTATGTCTGGCTGCTCTGCAGCCACTCTGTCCCCAGCTTGACTTTGAAAGAACTTTACAACTCATATCCATTATATGTTAACCTACAAATGGTACAATAGTCCTGCCTCAATCACCCTTTAGTTATAGAAACTTGTTTTATGGTGTGAATGATAAAGAAGAGCACTGATGAATCTTTTTCATTCTAATCTGGTAGAATTTAAAGACAGAGATCTTCTGCCCCACCATACAATACAGGAACGAATTTTGCAAATTCTTAAGCACTGAATCCCAGCAATTCTTACATGAAACCAGAAGTGACAGGAAGTATTAATTTCCTAAATGAGTGCACGTATTCATTTCAAAACAGACTATATTCACACACATGAAGTCCCATGGTTCCAAGTTTCTACCTCAGAATATGAGGGAAGATAAAAAAACAACTTAAAAGCAAGGTAAGTAAATTGGTTGTGATGAAATTGTTATTATGTCTCCCCTGTATGGTTAAAGACCATTCTTCCAGAAATCATCTTTGAGAGAGCTTTCCCCCTCCTCCTTTTCAGAGGCAAAGTAACTTGATACAACTTGCATCTAAATTAAACATTATTCTTCCCTCTCAAGTTTAAGTGTATGACATTCAGGAGAAAGACACATGAGGCTTTCCTTAGCACATCACTTCTGGACTTTGACAAGCAGAACAGCATTCTGGTAAGAACAATTCTTGTAACAAAATCTGAAATTATGGATTATGTTAATACTTGCCATTTTCTACAGAGCTCAGAGAAGCGGACACAAATTCTGGGGGGGAAATACTCTTTCCTTGGAAGACTGATTTTAAACAGGCACCAAAAAAAAAGAAGTTGATAATTTCATCATCCTAGACTTAAACAGCAAAGGCTGTTTTGAAAGCCAGAGAAAGAGCATTTGCACAGTGAGTTACTAGAACTGAATTGTCAATACCACTAATTGGCTTGTAAAAAGCTACAGATCTTCACAAATAAAAACACAATAAAAAAACAACTTTCAGCCACTAACTGGAAGAAAGCCTAAACAGATGACCAGTAGAAAAAATACCATCCAAATTTTTAAAACAGAGTAAAGTTCTACAGTTTATGTCCAAGGAGTTCCCTAAATAAGTTACAGAGCCAGTCTAAGTCGCTAATAAAGATAAGCTTTCCACGAAAGCTTGGCTTTCAAGTTGCTGAGATCAGTTCTACTCTCTCTCTCTCTCCCTTATGCACAGCAATAAGCATGGACCAAAAAATGGACAGGACATTGAACCCCCTATGACCTCCAAAAGGCATCATGAAGAAGAAAAGAGAGACTTGTAATTATAGCTCAGTCTGTTCACTTCTGAATGCTTTAACCAAACATTCTCCAATTTGCTTATCAGGATTACTGAAACAGATAGGGGAGGCTAAGCCAATTGACTCTTACAACCAGATTTCATTTTCAAGATATCTTCCATTCCAGTCATACACAGTCAATTTTCAACAACTTCAATAGAAATGAAATTATTTAATTTCAAAAAAGTATTGCCAAATTACGCTAAATATTTTTTCTTGTGTAACACGCAGGATGCAATAGCTCTTACTTACAGGCCAGATGGCACTGCATTCACTATTATATTGTTAAAATGTTCCTGAAAAAAAACTTATGATTCCCTTAGCATTCAGTTTTGCCATTTACCAAAGAGCTATGATTAAACCTGAATGCTCTACCTACTCACACTCTGTAAATATTACTTGCCATGCTAAATTCAGATAAGCCAGAGTATTTAATACTATTTATATCAGCCTAGCCAGACCACCTACATAGTCCTCCTTCTATGTATTTGCAAGATAAGCCTCCCCATCACTTCTGCTGTGTCATGCAAGACTGTATGTTAATCAGATATTATTATGCTAAATTTGAAAAAAGAATTACATTTCCTGTTTCACACAATTTTAAGAACATTTTCCATTCTGTGTGATGCTACCAGAACGTTTAATCTACACTTGAGACATCCAAGTATACACTGAGAAAAACACAGTCAAGGACTGGCCCAGGAATCCATTGTCAGGATTAGCATGCCATTCTGATCTGCTTCTGGATCATGTTCATTGAGCGTGTCACCCTTTCCTTTGAAGGCATTTTATTCTCCAGCTACTCCTATTCTGATCTGCATTAGAGATTCTGCTGAAAACTTTAAAACCTTTAGAATTAAACATATGTATGTAAAACCACCATGCTCAGTGATTAACTAACATGAAATCTCTGGATATTTGTGGTTCCATATTTGTTGGAAAGCATGCCTATGACAAATCTTTCTGCAAAACAATGCTCTTAAGTGCAGCAACATTTGTTGTTGTACTCTTTTCATTATGTTCACTTTCATAATGAAATGTCTTTTTCAGCATTCTACCTGCTAGCTGCAAATGTTAAGAGGAAAATTTCTCTGCTTACCTGGTAATTCCCTTTCAGTAGTAAGGTCCACAGATCCATTCAGCCTGCTTGCAGCTTGGGGGTAAACCAGACTCATCAGTCACAAGCATCAGAATATCCTTCCCATGTGAAGAAATTCACCCCCTCTCCATACCAGAAGTTTCTAAAGCTAAAATAAAGCTATCCAATTTTCTTGCATCTCTTGCAGGGACTCTGTAGTTCTTCCAAAAAAAAAAAAAAAGGAGGAAGGGGAGCCTGTGAATGATGGGGATTCTACAAATCATTGTATTTCCAAGATCTTTTGTTGAATCCTCAGGATTTCAAGATCATGTTCAAGTAGACCATCTGTACATTTTTAAGGGAGAAATAAAGACTGTGTATGGCAGAGGAAAGCTTTTTTTTTTTACTTCCCATATAGGGCACTTGGAAAATATGCTACCTGCCAGTCATGAATAATCTCATATTTTAAAGCTTAGCATCCAAAAAAAAAAAAGTAATCTGGTAATCTTTATCCTTTCCAGGCACAGACAAGACTGCTGAAAAAAAGTTTTGAAAGCTAAAAACTGAGTATGAGTTAGATGTCTGGAGTGCTGATGGGCAGCATCTCTTACATCATAATTTAAAGAACAGTAGTGAAGCTCTGCCTTTTGCCTCATCCATTTAAGAAATTTGTTGATTTTGTTGTCACCACAGAAGCTGACAGATAACTGTCTTTTCCTAATATGCATTTCATGCTGAAATTACTGGTTTTTCAGCTAAGGCAAATTCCTCATGAAGCCCCCTTCTGAGAATCTAATGCTAGATTAAACATCAGAAACACACATAAAAGGCTTTCCAAAGAAGGTACCTGGACCTCGTTCAAATCTAAGAACCACAAACAAATAAATAAACATAGAAATCTGACATAATCTCTCTTTTCTTTCTTATTATGCCATGAGTGCACTACATGGAGCTCTAAAGTCACAAATCTTTGCTTGTAAAGAGCCAACATCACAGTGGGCTGAAGCCAGCTCTAGAGAATAAACACATATGGACAAGGAAGGTGTGGGACAGACAGACATTGGATTATTCATGGTACTATTGTAAGGCATGGCCTAGGAAGACTTACAGACAAACATCCCAATTTACATACAAATATTCTGATTTTTGAATTTTAGAAGAAGTCATGCCCTGTGCTTTTGGTGCTACACAAATAAGGAAGAATTGAAGAAAAATTCTAAAAGCAAGTTGAAATTCCTAAATGTTACTCATGCTGGAAAGAACAGGTTATGCCTGCTCATTGGGCAGCTCTACAGACACAAAGAAGAATAGGCCTGAAGAATAGGCAAAGAAATTAGACGTGCTCTCATTAGACTGAGAAACACTGTAAAAGACACTCCTACTCACATCTTAAATGGTGTAACTTATTTCTCCAAATGGTTCAACTACCCAAGAGGACACATCCTGTTCCAAGCTGCACCTAATTATTAGCTTCAGTATCTCACATGCATTAGTGTTCACTGTTTAACTCCAGACAGCAAAAAACCCATGAGTTAGGAGTACACAAATCACAGAGAAACACAAAAAGGAATACTGGTAATATTAAGACATCTCGTCTGTTATCCAGTCCTAAAGCAGCGTATCACATGTTTCTAGCAAGCCCTGAAACAACACATGAGCCTAAAAGAGGAAGGCTTTATCCAGCAAGACAAAACTCTCAGCACATATACCAGTACTGGAAAAGCAAACTGAAGTGGTCACACAGACTAAGAAAAGTTGACATACTCAGAGCATGGCTATGCAAAAGCAAGACAAAAGACAAAATGTTCAAGGAAAGCCTTGCCTACGTTCTTCAAATATCCCTTAAGAGTTGTGACCTTTAAAAATACTCCTTTTGGTAATACAAGGGAAAAGAAAAATATAAAAGGTCAATGCAGAAGAACTCTTAATGGCACAGTAAAAATACTAAAAGAACTCTACGTATCAATGGTTTGAACAAGTTCAGACACTGCCCTGGGTCAATGAAGCTGAACATTGGCACTCATACATCAGACCATGGGAAAAAAAAACAGACTGGATATCTGAATTCACAAGGAGGACACACTTCTACTAATGGTTTAC